>VDFB02262354.1:0-296285 GCA_007258455.2 Sequoia sempervirens | reverse complement strand
GAAATGCTGCAAAAAGGAAAATAGAAGGTTATTGATTTGTGAATAGTCTAACTTTTGAAATGTTTCATGTATTATGTTTTGTTTTGAGCATATGACTCCCGTTGTCATGTCACGGTGTGCAGGAAACAGGTTCATACCTCCAGGCAGAGGAGAGATATCACTCGGGGAGGAACTTGGTCGGGTAAACAGTAACGAGTACCAAATGGGCATACACACACAAACTATAGACTGAGTAAGCTAAGTCATTGTTGTGGTTAAGGGTAAGTCATCCGTAGGCTTGTTTAGTATCATTAGGAGTCGTATCTACTTCTGAATGTGTAAATAAGTGATGCTTGCCAGTATAATCTTATGTGGAGTAATATTTCTTGTTAGAGGTGGATATGTGTATTTGTATATATACATATGAATACGGTATGTACAAGTACCCATAAGTACATTCATGTCGATACAATGTATTAGAGCAGATGGATATGCCATACGTGTGCGTCGATATAAGTGTATTTATGAATACTTATACGTAAAGTAGATATATAAGTATATACACAAGTATACGTACCGCAACTAATTTGTTGAATGAATATATATTATGACGATATAATACCTCGAAATTTACATATACACATATTTATACACATACATGAGTACGTATAGTGAAAGTATGCTGACTGGCTCACAGTATACGAACGTATAATCAAAAATGTAAATGTATAAACATGTATAGATGTAAAGTTAAATATATTTATATATTTAATATTATATTAAAGTACGTATATAATATAGTCTTTACAAAATATAAATATGTATATGAGATTATTTAAATTAATAATTTAAGTAATTATACATAAATATATAATGTAAATTAAAACTATGTTATGTAAATACTTTAATATAATAAATATATATATAGATGTGTTTAATTAAAATATTTGAAAAGCAAATGGAATTTAAATCAACATTTTATTAATATTCAAAAGAGAAATGAGAATTTAGGAATATGTCGATTTTCTTTGAAAAAGAGTATTTCATTTGAAAATCGAAATCAAATATCTTTGATATTTCGCCAAGTTCAAAATATTTCCTGTGGACTATTTCAAAATGGTGGAGTAAAATAAATTCGAAATAAGAGCCATGCCCGTTAAAATGGCGGATGAAGTGAAAACGCGCAGGAAGAATCACACGACCTGGCCAAGCAACTGAAAACAGCCGAGTAAATTCATGCATAGCTTAAATGAGGATGTGGACGCCATAGAAACTGGGAAATAGTCTTGTTTTAAATTCGTCACATAACCTACTTGTTGAATTGCGCTAAAACCAGGAGGTGTCACGTTTTTGTGAACAGAGCATGTGCGAGTTGAAAAATGCATCATTGTTGTCAGTTAATGGAGGTCGAAACCCTCTCCAATAAGCAACACGTTTCTTCTTTGAAGCTTTCCAAGCTCCGTTGGCAGCACTGGCACCATAGAAAGAGGAAACAGTTAAATTTCCAACTCTATATAAACCTGCGAATGTTCATTCATAACCTACGAATTTACAATCAAGAAATTCATACTGTTTAATCAAGAGTGTGGAGCATTTTTCAGTTGAGAGGGAATTCGCTATTAGTGAGAAAGACTTTATTCTTTAGTTGTTAAGAAAGCTATTCTGTTCGTATTGAGAGAAGCACTCACAGAGTCTGAGAACAACAACTTGGAACTGTCAAATTGCTGAATTGGGAATTTGCTACAGAGTCAGTTGGATATCATTTGGTGGTAGGCAAAGAGAAGAAGTTTACTCTTTTCTCCAAAATTCTAAGGAAAACTCTTGCCAAGCAGTAAGCTCTTACCAGGCATGTCAACCTTTTCCTTTCTATGCTTTCAGTAATTCATGTATTTAGATGTTATTCTATGTCTTGTCCTTTGACTGAAAAGAACTGAGACTGAAAACTGATTTACTTAGAAATGAATAAGAAAGAATTAAAGTTTGTCAGCATAAGATAAATTGTGAAATAGGATGTTTTATGCATGAACTCTTCTATTGGTTTTTGTTTTCATTAGTGTACGCATTACACTAGGCAACGAAAAGAAAACTGCATAATCTGTATTGACTCCATATACGGAGTATATGCTTGTATATAGTTACTAGATACTAGGAATGAATCGAGAGCATTTAATGAGTTACAAGTTACAACTAGATACTAGTTAACTTAGTCAAGTTATTGTATTCCCTAGGATGAGAGTATCCTGTATAAGGGCGTTGGTTGTAGGATCTTATTAAAATGTTCTCCGTTCTAGTAGTTAGATTGTTGTAGGAAGTCTAGGGTACGGACTACCCCGATAGACCAACCTACGCGTAGTGTAAGAATGCCTTAATGCAAATCGTCCCTGAGTAGTGTATATGATAGATGACCTTCATTCGAAGTACTGAATGATAATACTTTGGCCAAAGTAGTGAAATGTACAACATTCACTTAGGTGTGAAATAGTTGAGACTACACTGTCAGTTCATTGTGATCCCAAAGTACATACTAGTTCAAGAGATGCCGTATGCACAGGACCTAGTTATGTAGGAACACAACACTATGCTCAGTTGGTAATCGTTAAAGGATACTCTACCAATCTCTTCTTTGAAGGGAGGGCCATCTATCTAACGATAGGTGTGCGGGGGACCGCATTATAAGTCCGTGGTTGGCGGAAAAGCGCCCGAGTGATGTTTCTCCTCCTCAGCAAGCAGCCGATGTACCAAGATTTGAAAGGACAGACTCCTAGACCTTCTTACTACTATTTGTTCTAAAGCTCATTGGGGCTATGCTAGTTAAGGTACGTATTCTTGTTTCATATACTTGTGAAATTATTATATTGAAATGGAATCTTTGTTGTATATTAAGATGGCAACTTGTTCATGTTTTGTCAAAAAAGGAAAAAGAAAAATTCTATTGCAATGACATGATTAACACGTTTACATACTTGTAGGATGTAAATTATGAAAATTTTAATTTTACCGAAGGGTCAGGTTGTTACATCCAGCAACGCTTAGAGATAGTGCCATCGATTTGGACCAAGTAAACAAGGCATCATGGAGATTACTCAAGAAGCCATTCCAAGATGAGTTCAAACTCCTGAGGGATGACAGTGAGATTGTAGTAGAAATCTACAATACAAAGCAAGGGAAGCACGAGAGTGTGCGTACGTATAATCGAAGACTTAAAGACTTGTTGGGGAAATTGGAGGCTCGGCTAGCCAACGGGCTAAAGAAATGGTGGTTCATTGAAGGCTTACTTCCGTCGTTGAGGGAAAAAATGAAAGTCATACCTCCATCATCATATGTTGAAGCATACAATCAAGCAATGGATATAGAGAGCGAAAATAAAACATCCTCCTGAGGGAAAAGGAAGATGGATGAAGAGGAGAGTATGGACAACAATGACGGTGAGTCAAAAATGGTGCAAGCACTCTGAAAGGATATGCTAAGAATGATGAAAGAATTACAGGCTGATAAGGAGAGCACGAAGGAAGCCAGAGAATTGTGGTGTACGAATTGCAATGGGGAAGGTCACACAAAAGAAAAATATCCTAAGAAGTTGTTTTGTGATATCTGCCAAGTGATGGGACATTCCGTTAAGGAATGACCATACAACTTAAAAGCAAGAAGTGCACAAGTACTCTTTGCCCAGGGAGAACCGTCAACACCGCCGAACACACCATCAAAACCCCAGAACAATTCCAACGCGTCCCTTGGAGGGTATCAAAGTAACCAGAGGAGCAATAATAGTACCCCGCAAAGTAAGATATGGTATGATGGTAAAGGAAGGCCCATGATACAATGTCGGAAGTGCAATGAATGGGGCCACTTTGCTAGGGAATGCCAAAATAGTCAAGGTTCGGGGGGGAGATTATGCAAGTGGTGTGGACCAAGTGACCAGGAAGACAACGAATGCCCCAAGAAGAAAGGCATCCATATGCTAGAGGTGGAGGAGCAAGAGGTACTAGCTATCACTAGAGCGCAAGCAAAGAAGGCCACCTATCTAGATCCACGTACGAAAAAGCAAAGAATGAGGGAAGCAAAAGTAAAAGTGGAATTGGCAATGATGAGGGAAAACAAAACACCTCTAGAGAACCCAGGAACCTCTCAGCGGTCGGAGGCGGAAACCAACATCGTACGACAAGTACTGCAGACCACCATATCGATAAAAGTAACTGACCTTCTCCAGACTTTGTTGCAATTGGGATTGGTGATCACAAATGTTGTTGGGGATGGCAAGCAATTGCAATCGAAGGACTGAAGGAAAGAATTGGTATAGAACCGCCACCGTACGGTGAACAAACCATCGACCCAGTACTGCTGACGACAAACATCAGGAAGATGCCAGTAGCCGTTCAAATGGAGATTGGAGAGAAAATTTTGAAAAATACTACCATTGATGGAGGATCGGGAGTCAACATACTACCCGAAGACACATGGAAGAGCCTCAGGAAGCTGACATTCTGGCCACCAACATTCCAACTCGTCAGTGTTGATCATCACGACATCAAACCATTGGGAACATTGATGGCGTAGAAGGTGGTGATTGGAACACAACCATTCCTACTGAACTTCATAGTAATCCCACTATAGAGGAAGGCGTACGATGCATTGCTCAGACATGGGTGGTTAGTGGCAGCCAGGGCAAATCACAATTGGAAAAGAAACACACTGCCCATAAAGAGAAACAAGAGGAAGTACGTGATCAACCTAAGAAATCAAACAGTCGGTGAAGAACTGGCATCCTCAGACTCTGAATCGGAGAAAGGAGGCGGAATGGAGGAAGAAGGACCTGTTGACGTGGTTTTTGAGACCGCACCGACACAGAATAAAGTTTCCCAACGGATACCCTATCCTCTCTTTGAACAAAGTATTCAAGATGCTAAGATTGGCAGTAAGATCATGCTTTTCAACCTGGGTTCTCAATACTTAGAATACCCTCAGCTATTTGATGTGAGTTGTTGTGTTCTCATGAGGGGACTTACACAATTGTTCTATAGCTGACAACAGATAGTAGACTAAGGGCTATGTGTGTAATTCGAATGATTTGGCAAATGAGCACAAGTTTCCTAATCCTAACCGTAAAATGAACCCAATTTAAAAGAGTGTAGGGTAAAAATCATACCAGCCCACTGGGGTATGGGACATGGTGATCAATTTCACAAGCTTCAACTAAGTTCGCTTTTGCTCACTTCGACAGCTTCCGCAGAACTGGTGCAATCTTCAGAAGAGTAACTTAAGATGTTCAGAACACGATTTAGCATGAAGACACCATCACAACGACGCATGCCAACATATAAACCATAATCGAAGTTAAGTTTCACAAAGTTCCAGCTGACCACGCAAGGCGAACCCACCGTCAGCGAGCCCGCTAGTGGTATGGACAAACGAAGTCTTGTTCAAATCGAACACCACATTCCACAATTGCTAAGTACTTGCATGAAATGAAATGAAACGTACTTTTACTTTTGTTACCTCAGATACTTGACTGGAAGGACTTAAGAAGCCTCAAATGAATCATTCACAAATAAGGAAGTAATTCACCATCAATGAAAATTTTTATTATGAAAGTATACATGACAACTTCTTACAAAGTATCCAAAGGGAAGACTCTCCTTCCTTTCAATCCACACTACTTTACTTCTACCTATCAACTCTCTACTCCCTCTAAGCCTCCCGCTTCACCCTAAATCTAATGTCCACTGAATTACAAAATGAGGGGCTCCCTATATAAGCAGCTAGCTGTCCCAAAAGATCTAAGCAGGGTTACAATTAATAGAGGGTTAGAATCGTGCCACCTCAGCCCTAAACAAGATTTGCCCTAAAAACCGCCACAAAGGAGAGTGGGGTAATAAATGAGCCATAATGTCCACCATCATCCTTCTAGAAGATTCCGTTTGTAGACGCGTTCACACTGTTCTTGATCTTCTTCTTGACTTTTGTTCTTCAACTTCTTTGTCACTTGAGCTAACACTTAGCCAATTTCCTGCAACTTTTTCTTCCTTCGAGATTGAAACTTGTAACTTTATCTTCCTCCGAAGGTTGTGATATCATCGTGCTTCACCACTTCCAGACATCGTGCTCTGGCCTCGACATTCCTCCTGCAAAACAAGCGAGGAGAAAAGTATTAGAACACTTCATAATATAAATTCACCTTACTTACCTGATCTTCACGCTCCAACTTTCAAGCGTTCATCGCCTCCGTTAGCCAACTTCCACCTCCTTCGTGATTCCTCACGCCTTAGCCAAATTTTCAACCCATCTTCCTCAAGGGCGTATCATCTTTGAGAAATTCATTTCACTAACTGGAGCTCTGATACTCAATTTCGTTCATCTCTGACTCTGGAAGATTAGTCCCACGAAGAACTTGAGCAAATTCACCTAGGCAGTTTCCTTCAAATTCATCGTCTGGAGGATCTCACCTTGAAAGCACGCCTTCGTAGCTTCGGCCGAAAATTTTAAAATTTCTAAACAACAACCTAGTCCATTGAAAATTTACCGCACTTCGGCGTTTGAAGACTTGCAAACTATTCTCATCGAGCATCTTCATACCTGTGATAATTCTTCAATGCATCAACTCATGGGCGTAATAAATAACGTCTGGCCAATTTTTCTTACCGAAACCCAGGTAGAAATCGCGTGAAATTTAAATCCGTTTCTTCATCTGTGGATCGTCTATTGCTCGAACTGAGAAATTTGATTTCTCCTGCATTGTCATCATCTTCCTGACTTTGCCTCTGAAAACTGCTCGTGCTTCAGGAAAATTCCATCACCTCTCCAGACTTAGGCATTTTTCTAAGGGAGAAAATATTTGTGCCTTAGAAAATTTTTGAATCACTTCGAAAATTTTGCCTTAGAAAATTTTATATCCAACTCGATCAATTTTGCCTGTGAAAATATCAACTTCACTTAGAAATTTTTTCATGAAGGCGCCTAGCACATTTTATTCTCTAACACCACTTTGCATTTTACTTCACATTTGAAAAAATATTTTTGAAGCTCCAATGCCTTAGAAAAATTCCCATCACTCATCTTATATTTTATAGCACACTTGAGGAAAATCGCGCCTTAGCACTCACAAGCCTAGCATCACACTTGAAGGTGAATATTTTTCAAACGCCCAAACAATATTTACCTCCCCTTTACTTCACACCTTGCATGGCGCACATCACACTTCATGGTGGATATGTTAAATTTCAACGCCTTGCACTTGTCATTTCACCCTCAACACTTTACCTCATTTGCTACGCCTCACCTCATATTCATTTAACATGGCGCATTCAAAGGAGAGAGAAGAATAACTATACTTCTTTACTTTTGTCCCGACATGCCCCCATTTGGGCGCATTTGATGCCTATAGGAGGATGAAAATTCGCTGACTTGTTGACTTCTTAGCTGCATGGGCGCATTTTACATGTAGAGGAGGATGAAGCTTAAAACATGGGCGCATTTTGGAGGTTATGAGGGATGAAGCACATGCAACGCCACCTTGTGACCTTTGAGCTCCCTATTTTGTCTTCACATGGCCCCATTTGGGCACATTTTACTATGTGTGAAGGATGAGAATCATTGACCCTTTTGACTTCTTTCTTATTAACTCTCCTTGGGCGCATTTTGGGCATGGTGGAGGATAAAACTCTTTGACTCCTTTGACCTTTTGTGAACTTGGGCGCATTTAGCCTAGGGTGGAGGACGAATTTCTTGCCTTAGAATTTTTTATGCTTCTTGCTAGCATGTGGGCGCATTTTGGCCTAGGAAGCAGGATGAAGCTTGCCTTAGAAAATTTTCTTGAAGTCATCCACTTTGAGTTGGGCGCATTTGGAGGTGGCAAGAGGATGAACCTATTTCACGGAATACTTTCCATCACCCTGAAGGCAGGCATGGCACATTTTGAGGTACCTGCAGGATGAGACTCAGACTTAGACATTTTTTTACCTTCCTCTGCCAGCGTTCATGCCCTGCTATTTATAGGAAGTCCCCTGGTTTCTGCATCTCTGAAGCTCAGAACTAATTGAAATTTTAAACACTGCACCCTTATGACCTTGTTGTCCTGTCGACATTGCCATTTTTAATCACCCTGCTATTTTTAGCCTGTTTTTGAAGGTGGTTTACTATAAATAGTAACCTCTTGTTTCTGATAGCTCCACTGCTCCGATTGACTTGAAATTTGAATGAGGTGCTCCTCACCACGTGACCTTACTGCTGACATCGGCGCATGCACCTGATTTGCTATTTTTAGCCAGTTTCCAAATTGACTTACTATAAATAGTAAGTGCTCCGTTTGACTTGAAATTTTACCAGCAGATAGCTCGAAGGATGCTGATCGCGGTGGTTTACACCGGTTTTCGAAAATTTTGACTTTTGACCCCTCTTTTCAGGCTCCGAAGCTGGAAACCCTAATCTGCTCTTCATGCGTATCAAATGATCTCTGTTTGTCTTCGTTTCTGTGGCATTGCGATCAGCTCGTGATTCTGAACTGCTGGGAAGCGGCTGCCGGGACGTACCTGCTAAAAATAGTAAGTTCCTTACTGAGTGATTATCTTCGTTTGCATGTCACACCACTGCGAAGCTCTCGAAAAACCCATCAGGAATCATCCGACATGCAAAAGAAACCCTGACATGCAAACCCTAAAAATAGCCTCGGAAGGCTGCATTCTGAAAGTTGTCGTCTCGTTTTGCATGTTATATCGTTGCGAAGGTCTCGAAAAACCCATAAGGAATATGCCAACATGCAAAGAAAAACTCTGCGTCTAAACCCTGAAATTTGTCTCGGAAGCTAGACTGCTAAAAATAGTAAGTTGCCTGTTTTCGCTCAAATTTAGCATGCGAGTAGCCTGATGCGCCCTGAATGCTGTGTGACTGTTGGAATCTCAAAGATGTTGACTGATTGCCGGTAATTTCACACTTACTAAAAATAGTAAGTACCTCAGAATTCGATGAAAATCTGCTGGGAGCGTGCTGGAAGCACACTGACAATAACGTTAAGTTCAATTTTCAATTTATTCACTTTATTCGACCCCAAACTGACCAGGAAGATTCAAACCCTAATTTCCAGACTTAGCCAAAATTCACGTTTTAAGCTCGAAGGCGGAGAAATCCCGGAAAGACAGACATCAGAAAAGAGACAGAGAGATTGAGAGAGAGAAAAACCAAAGCCAAAAGACCAGAATGGAGAAAAAAATTAGGGGTCCCCATCTTGAATGGGGCGATGTATGAAAAGGTCACAACAGGACCATAAATCCAAATGATGAAGGCATCCTAGACCTCCAGGGGTCCTTGGAAGATGAGACAAATTCCTTGAACGAACTGTTCCACTAGCAGATGGAGGCCTATGAAGTTTTTCAACAAAATTGCAATATGCTGCAAGTCAAAGAGGAAGGGACGGGGGAGGACGAAGCATCAAAAATCCAACCGTTCCCCCCAGAATACGAAGAATATAAAGGAATGGCCAGAGTAGATGACACACCAACACATCAGTTTGAAGGAGATAAAGCAATCAACTACGAGGAACCGAACATAAAGAAGGTCAACCTCGGGGAAGAAAACAATCCCCATACGATCCTAGTGGGAGATGATTGGAAGCCCATACTAAAAGCAATTGCATTCAAAATTTTCATGGAGTACAAGAACGCCTTCGCATGGATGTACAAGGACTTGAAGGGCGTACCTCCGGAGTTGTGCGTACACCAAATTCCACGTACTCAGAGCACAATCCATACAAAAAAAGACTGTACTGAATGAACAAAAACTATCCCGCGAAGGTACAAAAGAAATTGAAAAGATGTTGGAGGCTGGAATTATATTCAAGGTCAAAGTGAGTGACTGGGTGTCACCAATAGTGATATCTTTGAAGGGGTCAGAGTAGATTAGAATATGCATAGACTTCTGAAGCCTCAACATGGTGACGATAAAGGATCCCTTCCCAATCCCATTCATCGATTCAATATTGGAGGAAGTAGCGGGTTTTCAGGTTATAATCAAATAAGCATAGCCAAGGAGGAAAAACTCAAGACAACCTTCATTGTTGAAGATGGAGTGTATGCATACAATAGAATGTCGTTCGGTCTGTGCAACGCTCTGACAACCTTCCAATAGATAATATTGCATATATTTGATAAGATGTCCATAGGGAATTTCAAGGTATTCCTCGATGACTGGTCCATTTTAAGCAATGAGAAAACACACCTGAAGGCCCTTTAGGATTGCATGGAATGTTGTAGAGCAGCTCGGCTAGCACTCAACCCTAAGAAGTGCCGGTTCATGGTACCTCAAGGAAAACTACTTGGATATATCATCTGCAAGACAGGACTAAGACCGCTCCTGACAAAATCTGGGTGATTGTGCAGATGGAAACTCCTCAGAACGTCACGAGAGTGAAGTCATTCTTCGGTCATGTCAGATATTACAGAAGGTTCATAAAGAACTTTGCCCAAATCTCATATCCATTGGACATACTTACAAGGGGCAACCGTTAGAATGGATCGAAGCACAAGAAGCAACATTCTAGGAATTGAAGGTACAGTTGATCAGTTCACCAATCTTGGCGTACCCAAATTGGGACAAGGAGTTTCATGTGCACGTGGATGCTTCGAACTTTGCAATTGGAGCAACACTGGCATAGGTGGGCATTCAAGGATTAGACCATCCGGTGTACTTTGCGAGCCGACTATTGTCCAAAGCAGAGAAAAACTATAGTACAAAGGAGAGGGAAGCCTTGGGAATGGTGTATGTCATACAGAAGTTTAGGCACAACCTACTGGCAACCCCCTTTACATTTTATGTGGATCATCAAGCACTAATGTACTTGGTAAAAAAGTCAATCATTCAAGGAAGGGTAATCCAATGGCTCCTACTTTTGCAAGAGTTCACATTCACCATCATTGTGCGGCCAGGGAAGAGTCATGTCATCGCAGATCAATTGTCTAGAGTACGGTCCGGTGAACCACCTGACAGTGTAAATGAAGACTTCCTAGATGCACATCTATTTCAAATAGCAACACTACCTCCATGGTACGAGAAGATAGAGGAGTACTTATCAACCTGGTCATTCCCGAAGGATATGCCACCAATAGAATGACGTAAATTGGTATTGAAGAGAAAGACATCCGAACTCATCAACGGGTTGTAGCATAAGATGGGACCCAATCAAGTACTCCAACAGTGTGTTATGGAGGAAGAAATCCCAGATGTATTGAAGGAAGCACACAAGGGACTGGTAGGAGGACACATGGGGTCCAATGCCATGGAAAGAAAAGTTTTATTGGCAAGCCTCTAGTGACCGATAGTTCACACTAATGTACGGGAATGGGTGGTAGGATGCAACACATGCCAGAGGGTTGGTAAACCGTTGAAGCAGGACTTCATGCCGCTCTTCCCGTCGCAACCTCAAGAGTTGTTTGAACAGTGGGGGCTTGACTTCATTGGGCCACTGAAGGTCAGCCAACTGCACTAATGCAAATATATAGTCGTCTCCATGGAGTACCTAACAAAGTGGGTGGAGGCCCGAGCACTGTTGGACAACATTGTAGTTAGTACGGCAAGGTTCATGGACAAGCACATTGTTACAAGGTATGAAATACCAATTCAAAATTTTATGAGTGAATGGAGAGGCCACTTCATGAATCATGTCATACGACCGGTGACAATATAATTCAAGATCATACACAACCTCTTGGATCTTGTACTACCCAAGAGCAAACGGCCAAGCGGAATCAACCAACAAGGTACTTGTGTCATCCATAAATCTTGTGGTATTGTAGAGGAAAACTGGGAAGAACGACTACCAATCGTACTATGGGTGTACCGTATGACTTACAAAGTAACAACTGTTCATACACCCTTCCAACTCATGTATGGGTAGGAAGTTGTAGTACCGGTAGAGTACCTGGTGCCAAGTTTAAGGATTGTCGTGGAAAACAGATTGGGTGACACAGAGAGTTTCAAGGAAAGATTATTCCAATTGAATAAGCTAGATGAACATCGAATGTTGGCTCAGTGGGCAACAAAGGTGTTGTAGAAAGGGCATGTCATGTCCCCAAAATTGTAACACTAAAATATAGAGCATTGAAAGACAATAAATAACATTATAAATACTAAAATATAAAAATAAATATTAACCATTTAATAATTGTAATCATTATAATATAATATTATAAATATTAACAATAAATTCAGTTTATAAATATAATAATAGAATAAGAAATATATAATATATTATTAATATAAAATATGTAAAATAATATATATATACATTGCAGCAAATACAATTATAAAAATAGTCATAAAGAGCAACGATTATTAGAAGAAATTATAAAGGCTTCGATTGATAATACAACAAAAGAAGCAATCTAGTTTGTGAAGGTCATACTTTAATTTCCAAAGGCTGTAGGCTGTTTTGTTTAAGACCGACTCCTCTTAATCACCTCCCTTAATACATATTTAAGTTAATATAAATAATGCCAATCACCTTTTGTGAAGGGTTGCACTCTTTTGAAAAGACATACGTGTGGTATAAAGGAGATAACTTGAGGGGGAATAAAAGATAATATCGTAGGAGTTTGAGCAAATTTTGAGGAGATGTAATTAAAGGAAAATTTAGGTGTATCAAGCATGAGCAGATTTATGAGAAAAGATATAAGTTGCAGCATCTAAAATCAGTGAATAAAGGAATAAATAGCAGATCCGTGGCTGGAGGAAGTAAGTATTTTATGAGATTCCAATAATTAACTGATTAAGGAAACAGGTAAGTATTTGTGTATTTAAATAATCAGCTTAGTAAATGAATTGAGAATTCAAATATAATAAATTAATATTATAAGTATATATATATATATGTATGTATTTTAATATATATGGATATGTTTATATATATATATATATATATATAAATTGATAATGAGGAACAATGATGGATAAACATATATTTATATAAAATATATATAGATATTATTTACGATTGTCTAATAATGATGCTTGCAGCAATTATTAAACCTTATAAGCAATTATGATTCTTTAATATAAGAATGGATTTTTTAGCATACTCACTTTCGCTAATACCCAATTGAGGATAGGGAGTTTGTGGAGGGAGAGGCGGGGTAATTCGGTCACTTGATGGATGGTCCCAAGATAGGTAGGAAACCTTGAGGGAGTCCACTTGGAGACTGTTTCACGCGCCCTTGGCACAAAAATTCTACCATCCTTCGTTGGGGTTAGGAAAGAGGGAAGGACGAAAATGTATTCAATACATAGTAATAGGTTATATAAGAAGGTGATGTTTTCATTTAAATACACTAGGGTAGTAATGCATATCCCTTAATCTTAATATGTACAACCTAAATTATCTAATCTAACTATGATCAAGGATCTGTGTGGTATTTATTCGTTATGCATGATGTGTGCAAGTCCTAAAGGAAAGTTTCATTTACAAGTTAATTGCTTGGTAAATACAAAATCCCTTATCCTAACTTGTGTATTTTATGTTTCTAGGTCAAGCTAGCCTAATTTTAATGAGGGAACATTACAATTGGTACTAGAGCAATCATCTTGCCATCCTATGTATACTACGTGTTCATTACATGTATTCAAGTGTATACTTTGCGATAACGTATGTGTATTCAATTGTATTAAAAGGTTTACTTTGTGACTTATATGTATGCTTTGTAACATATGTTCATGTGAATACTTTGTGTATTATGTGTATTCATGTGTATGCTTCATACTCGTGTGTATACTTGATGACCCTGGGATGTGTTGATGTGCTTTTCATGACCACACCAACACAGAATAAAGTTACCAACGGTGACTCTATCCTCTCTTGAACAAAATCTCCTGCATGCTAAGATTGCTAGAAAGATCATGCATTCAACTTCAAGGTTCCTTTATGCAATGGATAGTCTTAGTTGGCTTGATGTGATTTGTTGGTATTTCAAGGGGACTTACAAAATTGTTCAATAGCAGAGAAAGGGATTTTCATAGTTCGATAAATTTATCAACGAAGCATGGGTTTCCTATACTAACCAGAAAGTATTGAATTTAAAATGGTGGCAAGGTTTAGAGAGTCTAAATTTTATTCTAAGTGCGGGATGTGGAGCTCAACTTCAACAAACTTCAACCGGACTTCACTTTGCCTCGCGTCAGACAGCTTCCACGGAGTCGGCACAATCTTCAAGGGAGGTGACTAAAGATATTCAAACCGCCACTTGACATGAAGATACCATCACAACGACGCATACCATCATTCAAACTATGATTGAAGTTAGGCCCACAATATTTCCAATTGACCACACAAGACGAACACACCGTCAGTGAGCCTGCTAGTGGTATGGATAAGCGAAGCTTGCTTAGATCAAACACCACATTCCATTATTACTATCTACTTGCATGAAATGAAATTTACCCGACTTTAAGCTACTATTCGAATCAGAAGGACGAAGAAACCTTGCTAGCTACTCACAACAAAAGATGAAATTCACCATCAATGAAAACTCTTTTTATTGAGAGAGTGTTCACAACAATTTCTTACAAAGTTTTCAAAGGGAAAGCTTTCCCTCTTCTTCAAACTATCCTATCAATCTATACTAAGCTACGTCTAAGCTATCACCTAGATGTCTCTCTATTCTAATCTCTACTGTCTAATGAGGTACAAATGAGGGGGGGATGCCCCTTTTATAGTTGGCCAAATCCAGTGGACGGCTCAGATTCAATTACAATGAAGGGCTCAGATCAAGCCACATAAACCCTAACCCTAAAAACCACCACCAAGAAGAGTGGGGTAATAAATTAGCAATTAATGTCCACCATATTCTAGAAGATTCCCGTCCATAGATGTGTTCGCATTGTTCTTGTTCCTCTTCTTGACGGAAAACTGGATGAGTCTGATCATCATGGCTTCAACTTCTTTCTTAGTCTTGAGGGCATTTCAGTGCTTGAGGATGATCTTCTTCTTAGCCGTCATTCTTCAATTCTTCAATGCCTGAGCCTTCATTATTTCTCCACCCCTGATCCTGAAGGATTTTCTTATCTTGGACTCGTGCATTTCTTCCTTGTCATTCGCCTGATTGCTTTGGGTGCATATTGGGTTATTCCAACACTTAGCCTTTTCTTGCAACTTTTTTCCTTTCATGATTTTATCATCTTGGACTATTTGGTTCATTACTTCAAGTCACCATGCCCTGGCCCCGATGTTCAGCCTGCAAAACAAACAAAGAGGACATCAAAACACTTTACAATATAAATCCACTTTACTTGATTTTCATGCTTTGACTCTTGAGGTTTGAGTGACCTCTAGCCAACTTTGCTTTCTTCATAATTTTTCAACATCTGTAGGTTGGGCGCATAACACCTGTGCTTCATATTTTGATGCCTTAGACAAATTTCATCTTCCTCAAGGATGTATTTAAGAGATGCATTTTTAAAATCATCTTTTGAAAGTGTAAACTTCAACTGCATCTCCTTCAAGATATTTATTTCACCAACTGAGGGGTTGACAACTTTGATTTTGTTCATCTCTGGCTCAAGAAGACTATTTCCACGAAGAATTTGATCAAACTCACCTAGGCAATCAACTTCAAATTCATCACCCAAGGCATTTTATCTTCAAAAACATCATTTATTCCTTGCCTTAGAAATTTTTTAAATTTCACACTTAGAAAATTCATCAATCGGGTGTTCATGAAAAATCTCCATCTTGAAGGCCTTGGCGAAGTGTGGAAGACTTTAAAATCAATTCTTCTTTGAAGACGTCCAGTACCCAGAAGAAAAATTCCTTCAGAAAGTGTCGAATCCATGGGTCTACAAACGAAGGGGTACATTTAATTTTTTTGAATTTTAACGTTAGAAAAATATTTCTCAACCAAATTTATTCTCATCCTTCATATCTAGGCGTATTTTCTTCCCCTGCCTTGCCTTAGGAAATTTTATCACCTCCCAGCCAACTTGGGCGCATATAGGGGTCTCTACTTCTAATTTTCAACACTTAGAACATTTTCCAATTCCTCCACAAGTCAAGGCGCATATAGAGGTAACTAATTCAAGTTTTTCAAACTTAGACAATTTTTTTAACTCATCCTCTCCAGATTTAGGCGCAATTGACTAGGGGAGCTTCCATTTTACCATCACTTAGGCGTTTTTCTTCATCACACTATCTTGGGTGCATATGGGGAGTCTTGCTGACATCTTCAAGACTTAGAATATTCTCTCATCTTCCCCTTTAGCTAAGGCACATTTCTACCCTTGAGGTTTCAATTTGTGACACTTAGAAAAAATTTTAAGCCTCCTCTTCTTCTCAAGGCGCATTTTACTAGATGAGCTTCCAATTTTCATGCCTTAGTAAATTTTCACTTGTCCTCTCTAGCCTGGGCGCATTTAAGGTGACTTACTTCCAATTTTCCAGACTTAGAAGAATTTTCATCAACCCCGAGTTACTAAGGTGCATCCAAGGGGGGCCTGCTTCAAGTTTGCAAGACTTAGTAAAATTTCCAATCATCTCTCACTTCAAGGGCGCATTTGGAGGTAGCTACTCCAAGTTCCAAACATTTAGAATACTCTTTGGTCTCCCCTTCAAGTCAAGGCGCAAATGTGGGGGTCTACTTCAAGTTTAAAATACTTAAATCCTTTTTTAGTCTTCCTCCAAGTCAAAGGCACATTCAATGGGTCTTCCTTCAAATTTTCCATACTTAGATATTTTTTAAGCTCTCCATGCAAGGCAAGGCGCATTCAAGGGGTCTTCCTTCAAATTTTCTATACTTAGAAAATTCTCTAGTCTCCCCTTCAAGTCAAGGCGCAAATGAGGGGGTGTACTTCAAATTTGAATGCCTTAGAAATTTTCAAGGCCTCCTCTTCTTCTTGGGTGCATATGAGGCCTTGAACTTCCAATTTGCAACACTTAGAAATTTCTTGGAGCTTCTCTTCATCTTAGGGCGCATTCAAAGGGGAGAGGAGAAAGTCAACACTTTGTCTTGACCCCACTTTACTTGGGCGCATTTAGCATGCTAAGGAGAACTTAAGTCTTTGCCTTAGAATTTTTTTATCATTTTCACCTTGCATGGGCGCATTTAGGGGGTCCTGCAGGACTTAAATCCAAACTTAACCTTTTCTCTCCAGCCAATTCTTCCTTGGGCGCATTTTGAGGTGTGAGCAGGATGAACTCCAAACTTAGAATTTTCAACCTTCTACCAGCTGAGATGAGGGCACATTTGAGGTGGTGAGCAGGATAAACTTCGGACTTAGGCATTTTTCTCATGCTTCTACCAGTTCAATACTTACTATATATAGTAAGTTCCAGGTTTTCCCTCTTTTGAAGCTCAGATTGATTTGAAATTTTAACCACAGGATCCTCATGACCTAGTTAGTCTGTTCACACTGCCATCTCGAGCTGACCTGCTATTTATAGTATGTTTCTGAAGGTGGTTTACTATTTATAGCAACTACCTGATTTTGATACTTCCCCAACTCCGTTTGTCTTTAAATTTGAATGACGTGACCCTCATCGGTAGACTTGACCGTAAATTCTAGCCCCTGCTTCTGATTTACTATTTACAGCCTGTTTCTAGAATGCCTTACTATAAATAGTAAGTGCTCCGATTGCCTTCAAATTTTACTGGTGGATAGCTTGAAAGATACTGATCGCAGTGGGATACACCGGTTTTCAAAAATTCTGGCATTTTACCCCTCATTTTGGGTCCCGAAGCTGGAAACCCTAATTCGTCTTGCATGTGCTTCAGATGAGCTCCGTTTGACCCCTTTTTGTTGCATGTTGTTGTGTTCGTGATACTGATGTGTTGGGCAGCTGTCGGAATCGACCTGCTAAAAATAGTAAGTCTCTGAAAATTGATCATCTCGCTTTGCATGTCACATCACTGCGTAGCTCTTGAAAAACCCATAAAGAATCACTTGACATGCACTGAAAAGCCCTGCATGCAAACCCTAAAAATAGCCTTTGAAGACGGCCTCTGAAAAAGTCATGATCCTAGTTTGCATGTTATACCATTGTGAAGCTTTCGAAAAACCCACAAGGAATGTTCAGACATGCAAAGAAAATTTCAACATGCAAACCCTAAAAATAGCCTCTGAAAGCTGAATTTTGAAAGTGATCGTCTCATTTTGCATGTTATATCATCGCGTAGGTCTCAAAAAACCCAGAAAGAATCTTCAGACATGCACTGAAAAACTTTGTATATAAACCCTGAAATCAACTCCCGAAGGTGAACTTGCTAAAAATAGAAAGTTGTCCGTTTCAAGTCAAAACTTGCAGACGAATAGCTTGACATGTATTGGATGCAGTGTGACTGAGAGAACTTCAGTAGTGCTTGAGAGAACGCCCTGAATTGAACACTTACTAAAAATAGTAAGTTGTCAAAACTCAGTGAAATTTTGCTGGTGGCCTGCTAGAAGCTTACTGACTGCAACATGAAGCTCAAATTTCAAATTATTCACTCCATTTAACTTCAAACTAGCCGGAAGAAAGAAAACCCTAATTCTCATACTTAGCCAAATTTCAATTCAAGCGGGCACATCCCCGGAAAGACAGACAAAACAAGAGAGAGACAACAGGAAAACTTAACCAAAATCAAGCCAAAAGACCCAAACAAAGCAAAAATTAGGGGGTCCCCATTTTCGATGGGGTGATGTGTGAAAATGTCACAACAGGATGGTGGACAGGTCCACGGTGTAGTATGGGATGCACCAAATCCCCTTCCCAATTGTCTGACGGTATACTTCATTCGATTATATTCGTATTTGAGTGTATACTCTATGACCTTACAATTGTATTCAAGTGTATACTCTATGATTGTATTTGTATTTGAGTGTATACTCTATGACTTGTGATAGTATTTTAGTGTATACTCTATGACCTTGTATTTATATTTGAGTGCATACTCTATAACTTGTATTTGAATTCAAGATGTATTTGCATTCAAGTGTGTACTCTATGACTTGTATATGTATTCGAGTGTATACTCTATGACTTTGTATTTGTATACTTTGTGACTTCGTATTCAAGTGTATACCTTGTATTCAAGTGTATTCAAATGTGTACTTTGTGGCTCATGTGTATTCAAGTGTATACTTTGTGGCTTATGTGTGTTTAATTGTATTCAAGTGTATACTCTATGACTTACATGTATTCAAGTGTATGCTTTGTAAAATACATACTTTGTGACTTGTGTGTATACGTGTATTCATGCGACTTATGTATTTAAGTGTATACTTTACATGTATTCATATAAATGCTTTGTGACTTCATGTACTCGTGTGTATGCTTCATGTATTATTCGCATATATGCTTCATGCTTCTTGTGTATACTCTATGTATTACATGTATCCGTGCTTCATATTCATACTTTATGTATGACATGTATCTATGTGTTACTTCGTGTATCTTCAACAAGATGTGTTCTTATAATTGCTTTATGCTTAAAGACTCTGAAAATGTTAAAATTGTTGCTTGTCAAGTTGCTTAAGTTGGTTGGTTGTTTGCTTGAGCTACTTGGTTGTGTGCTTGAGCTGGTTGCCTACTTGCTTGAGCTAGTTGCTTGCATGATGAGCTACTTGTTTGTCTACTTGAGCTGGTTGCCTACTTGCTTGACCTAGTTGTCTACATCCTTGAACTACCTGCTTGCCTACTTGAGCTAGTTTCCTAATTGCTTGACCTAGTTGTCTACATCCTTGAGCTACCTACTTTCCTACTTGAGCTAGTTGTTTGTTTGCTTGAGTTGGTTGCTTGCGTGCTTGAGCTACCTGCCTGTCTATTAGAGTTGGTTGCTTGTGTGCTTGAGCTACTTTCCTATGTGCTTGAGCTACTCACTTGTTTGCATGAGCTACTTTCCTATGTGCTTGAGCTACTTTCTTGTGTGCTTGAGCTACTTGCTTGTGTACTTGAGCTACTTGCCTATGTGCTTGAGCTACTTGCTTGTGTGCTTGAGCTACTTGCCTATGTGCTTGAGCTACTTGCCTGTGTGCTTGAGCTAGTTGCTTGCTTGCTTGCTTGAGCTACTTGTTTGCTTGCTTGAGCTACTTGCCTGCTTGGTTGAGCTACTTGCCTACTTGGTTGTTTGCTTTAATTTCTAATTCATATGGAGCTCGTAATTGTGTTTATTTTTTGCTTGAAAACTATGAAAATGTTAATATTGTCTGTCAAAATGCTTATGGGATTGGGAGACACTAACAAATTAACTTATCTAAAAATGAATTATTATTAGCATCCAATAAGGGTTGCGATTGTTGAAGTGAAAAGGTGTAATTCTCTCAAATTCGTGATACAAAAGAAGAGTATTTCAATGGGAGAATCCACTTAAGAATATAACCTTAGTTAACCTTGCAAGAGACTTAAATTAGGCCCTCAAGAATAGGGAGGAGGTGTGAAAGATGTGTCTCCTAATTTGAAAAGATGTTTGGAATTGTGATTGCTTGAGGACAAGCAATCTTGGGCAGGGTGGACTGTCATGTCCCCGAAATTGTAACACTAAAGTATAGAGCATTGAAAGACAATAAATAACATTATAAATACTAAAATATAAATATAAATATTAACCATTTAATAATTGTAATCATTATAATATAATATTATAAATATTAACAATAAATTCAGTTTATAAATATAATAATTGAATAAGAAATATATAATATATTATTAATATAAAATATGTAAAATAATATATATATAAATTGCAGCAAATACAATTATAAAAATAGTCAGAAAGAGCAACGATTATTAGAAGAAATTATAAAGGCTTCGATTGATAATACAGCAAAAGAAGCAATCTAGTTTGTGAAGGTCATACTTTAATTTCCAAAGGCTGTAGGCTGTTTTGTTTAAGACCGACTCCTGTTAATCACCTCCCTTAATACATATTTAAGTTAATATAAATAATGCCAATCACCTTTTGTGAAGCGTTGCACTGTTTTGAAAAGACATACATGTGGTATAAAGGAGATAACTTGAGGGGGAATAAAAGATAACATCGTAGGAGTTTGAGCAAATTTTGAGGAGATGTAATTAAAGGAAAATTTAGGTGTATCAAGCATGAGCAGATTTATGAGAAAAGATATAAGTTGCAGCATCTAAAATCAGTGAATAAAGGAATAAATAGCAGATCCGTGGCTGGAGGAAGTAAGTATTTTCTAAGATTCTAATAATTAACTAATTAAGGAAACAGGTAAGTATTTGTGTATTTAAATAATCAGCTTAGTAAATGAATTGAGAATTCAAATATAATATAAGTATATATATATATATATATATATATATATATAAATTGATAATGAGGAACAATGATGGATAAATATATTTATATAAAATATATATAGATATTACTTACGATTGTCTAATAATGATGCTTGCAGCAATTATTGAACCTTATAAGCAATTATGATTCTTTAATATAAGAATGGATTTTTTAGCATACTCACTTTCGCTAATACCCAATTGAGGATAGGGAGTTTGTGGAGGGAGAGGCGGGGTAATTTGGTCACTTGATGCATGGTCCCAAGATAGGTAGGAAACCTTGAGGGAGTCCACTTGGAGATTGTTTCACACACCCTTGGCACAAAAATTCTACCATCCTTCGCTGGGGTTAGGAAAGAGGGAAGGACGAAAATGTATTCAATACATAGTAATAGGTTATATAAGAAGGTGATGTTTTCATTTAAATACACTAGGGTAGTAATGCATCTCCCTTATTCTTAATATGTACAACCTGAATTATCTAATCTAACTATGATCAAGGATCTATGTGGTATTTGTTCGTTATGCATGATGTGTGCAAGTCCTAAAGGAAAGTTTCATTTACAAGTTAATTGCTTGGTAAATACAAAATCCCTTATCCTAACTTGTGCATTTTAATAAAAGTAAGTATAAAAGTAAATATTTAATAAATTTAAATAATGAATATAAATACTTTATAAATTTAAATAATGAGTTCGGTAAATACATCATGAATTTAGATATTAATGTTTAGTGAATATATCATGAATTTAAATGATAATGTGGTAGAATAAGAATTTATACATAATGATATTTATTCTAGTTGATGTTGCTCATTTCTATTGATGTCATTTTGGAATAATAAAGTTATACGTGCTTCTATTTATTCTTAATAACTTATAGAATTGCTGATATGTTTATTTTGAATTGGATACTGTTGGTGTACGTTTTATGATCCACCAAACACACAGAATAAAATGTCCAAAGACACTCTATCCTCTCTTGAAAAACCACCGCATATGCTAAGATTGCGAGAAGATCATATGGCGATTCCAAGGTTTCTTTTGTCAGGTCTTGATGTGTGGATAAGCTCAATGGGCGTTGTGATTTGCTAGTAATATACAAGGGGACTTACGTTAAAGGAATTTTCACAAGTTCGGGACTTAGGCGGATTTATCATTAAAGGCTTCTTCAATGGGACTTCAATGTGGATCTCAAAAAAATAGCAAAAAGATAAGAGTTTAGGGGGGTCTATTTTTGGCAATTTTTCCATCAGATCTGACTGGTTTTCAATGATTTTTCCAGATTTTGATGCTTTTGGGGTTGATTTTTCTCAGCTTTTTGACTGATTTTTCCATGCTTTTTGCTTGCTTTTCCAGATTTTTCACTTTTCTCTTTGATTTTTCTATGATTTTTAGGTTGATTTTTGGATCTAAAAATAGAAAGTTGACTCGTTGACCGGGGTTGACTTTCTAAAAATAGAAAAAGCAAAATCCCTAAAAAATAGGGAACCCCGTTTGGTCCAAAAATGCCAAAAATGAAAAACGAAAAAGCAAAAAGCAGATTCCCTAAAAAATAGGAAGTGTCAGAATTGGCCGAAAGCATAGGCGATCCTCATCTCCCGAGCCTTCTGAGCACTTCCATGACGTTTATGCACTGATTCAAGCATGGATTATTGACTTGGCTCGGATGACTCTCGAAAAACTCACTTGAAACTCTCAAAGTGATGACCTTCACGGAACTGTTGCAAGGAGACAAAACCCTAAAAACTAGCAGACTACTAGGGGTCCCCATTTGCGATGGGGCAATGTGTGAAAAGGTCACAACATCTGGTGACTCCACGTGGGGAATGTTCCTGAATGTTCCAGGGATAGTATCCACTTCAAACCCAGAATCTTGAATTAACTTTGACTAACTTATCCTTTGACCAAGAAGGGTACTCAAAAGGAAAGAGAAATCCTAAACTGTATCAAGGCATTTTATCCTCCAGTTATAAGTGTGTGCAAATGCGTTTATTCCCGTCTCTTAAGACCACTATGACTCTTTGGTTCCATCATGGATTTCCAGTGTTTTTTTATCTTAGCTCCAAAAGCATCCTTGGATAGAGCCTCGCTGCCAGCGAGCGTCCATAGCCCCGGCGAGGTTATCTTCTATAATCTCACAGAGATTGCTCTACTTCCGGCGATTTATCTCTTTTGTTTTGATTCTTTGGTACACCTATAGAGATGTCCGCACACCCAAAAGCCAAGTGTTCTTGATTTTCATTCTTTTCTTTTGGTTCATTTTGATATTCTTTTCTTTTCATATATTTCCACACTTTGGCCTGTAAGCAATGAAGCTCACCTGGGTTTGAGCATTATAGTGGCGCTGAAGCAAGACTTTTGATTACCTTCTAGCCAACGACTTCACCTAGGAGACCATAATGACTCAGAGAATTCTTTAAGTGTGTAAGATGTGATAACTGTAAGACTTGGTGTCAAGACACAATAGATGACTTCCTTTCCAGTCAAGTACTGACCTTAACCCTAGGATACTTTAGAGACAATTAATTTAAGTTCCATAGATTTTCCATAAATATTTATCCGAGGAATATTCACAACATACCTTAGCGAGGTCAAGCCAGAATGCGTGCGTGTAAGCAACATCACCTTTCTCGCAAAATGGGACACCCTCCTTATTCAAAACTACCCAAAAACAAAGCGAAACTAAAGCAAACTACTCTAAGAAAACAACTAATCTAAGAAAACAAAGACGGCTAATCTAAGGAAAGCGAGGAGAAGCAACTAATCTAAGGGAAGCAAAAACAACACCCGAAAGCAACTACTCTAACTATATACAAACAAGCTCCATCAAGGAACTCAGGTCCGGAAATAATGTTTCAGAAACTGCCCGTTGACGGGCAGTGGGATGTCTTCCCCTGTCAAGGTCTTTAACCTAAATGCATTTTCTCCCAATATCTCAGCAATTTGGTATGGTCCTTTCCATAAGTTATCAAACTTATCGTGATCCCCTCTCCGTTCGTGGGCTTTATCCCAATATAGGACTAGGTCGGATATTCTGAAGGACTTCGTTGTTGCGCGTTTATCAAACCATCGTTTGACAACCCCTTGGTGCTTAGCAAAGTTTTCGAGAGCTTGATCTCTCTGTTCTTCCAGTAGCAATAGCTGTGAAAGACGAATCTGAACTCTATCATCTGGGTCTAAGTATTCGTGCATGAATCTGAGTGTCGGAATTCTCAGTTGGATGGGAAAGACAGGGTCTTGCCCATAGACTAGGTGATATGGAGAGGTTCCCAATGACCTCTTGGCTCTTGTCCTGTCTGCCCATAGAGCAAACTTGAGTTGAGAATGCCAATCCCTCGGATTCTAATCCAACAATTTCTTGATAACACCAAGCAGATTCTTGTTCGTGGACTCTGCCAATCCATTACCCTAGGGGTAATAATTTGAAGAAAACTTCAACGTGATCCCGTAATCGAATGCCCAATTTGAAAATTTTAATGAAGTGAACGTGGAACCATTGTCAAAAACAAGGGCCTTAGGACAACTGAATCTAGTGATGATATGTTCCTCTAGGAACCTGATGATTGCATCTGTTGTGCAATTCTTCAGTGCCTGTGCCTCAGACCATCTAGTGCAATAGTCTGTTGCCGTCAAAATATATCTGTGTTGTGCTGACGATGGTGGGTTTATCATGCCGATAAAATCAAGTCCCCACATCGCAAATGGTTTCACTTTCGTGATTGGCTGTAATGGCATAGCGGGATTCTTTTCACGGGTTGCAGTAATTTGGCAGGTGTGGTAGGTTTTGACATGCTCATATGCATCTTTGAAAACAAAGGTCCAATAGTACCCTGCTCTTAAAATCTGATAAGTTGTGGCCTGACTTCCTCCATGTCCTGTCCCAAATTTAGAATGGAAATGCTCCATAATTCTCTTAGCTTCATCGTTTCCCACACATCTCAAGTAAATCCCTTCGTGGTTCCTTCTATGGAGAATTGATCCTTGGAGCATATAGCATTGACATTTGAGCCTAAAGGCTCACTTTTGTGTTGGGTTCATTTGTGCAGGATATTTGTGGTTTATCAAGTATGCAATGATATCATAGTACCATTCTTCTGGGGAAGTATCGGTCAATACATATGCCTGCTACACTAAGCCAGGCCCTTCAATGGCCATTGTCTGAGCTAGAGCTTGTCCACGGACTAGCTTCATTGGTTGCAACTCAATGTCATACTCTTGGATAGTGGCGACCCACTTTCCTCTTCTCTCTCTAAGCTCATTTTGCATTAGGAGTGTCTTGACAGCTGCATCAGGAATGATGGCGAAGACTTTACTCCTCAAGATATAATTCCTGAATTTTTTGATGGCCTTTACCAACGCATAGGCCTGCTTTTCGATACTCGGATATCTCAATTCAGCATCCTTGAGAGGTGAGCTCATGAAAGCTATGGGATGCTCGTCCCTCTCTTCTATTCTCTGGGTTAACATTGCTGCACAAGAATGTTCCGATGCGAAGGAGTACAAGTAGAAAGGCTTCGTATAATCTGGGCTAACCAAGACAGGAGCATCAACGATAGCCTGCTTGATTTCCTCAAATGCTTTCTTTGTTGGCGTGGTCCACTCCATTTTCGCATCCTTCTTTAACATCTCATTTAAAGGTTTTACTATCTCAGCAAAACCAATGATAAATTTTCTAACAAAATTGATCTTCCCAAAGAAAGATCTCAGTTCCTTCTGGCTAGTAGGCAGATGAATCCTTGATATTGCTTCTATGCGTTTAGGATCAACCAATATTCCTCTCTCTGTGATCAGGTGGCCTAACAATTTGCCTTCGGTGACCCCGAATATGCATTTCTTTGGATTTAAGGAAATCCCATACCTTTGGCATCTTTGAAATACCTTCCTTAGATCCTCCACATGGTCCTCTCTCTTCTTTGAGAACACTGTCAAATCATCCATATAGATGATTATACACTTTCCAATTAGATCTCGGAAGGCAATGTCCATGGCCCTTTGAAACGTGGCCCCTGCGTTAATTAGCCCAAAGGGCATTCTTTTGTAGGCAAAGGTTCTCCATTTCATTGTAAACACCGTTTTCAATCTATCTTCATATTCCACTAGGACCTGGTTGTACCCGGAATATCCGTCCAAAAAGGACATCATCCATGACCCATTGACAATTTGTAACACTTCATCAAGTGATGGCAGTGGGTAATTATCTTTTTCAGAGGCTCTATTTAAATTTCGGAAGTCGACACAAAGTTTGATTTCTCCGTTTTTCTTCCGCACTGGGACGAGATTGGCGACCCACGTTGAGTGGTGCACTGGGAATATGATTCCTGCTGTCAATAGTTTCTTGACCTCCTGATGGATGAGCGGTTCCAGCAATGGATTAACTGGTCTCTGGCGCTGTCTAAAAGGCTTACTTCTTGGCCTGAGCGGGATTGTATGCGTAATGATGGAGGTATCGTAGGTTCTCAAATCTTCATAGCTCCATGCTATGACGTCAGGAAACTGCCTCAAGCTCTGAATAATTCCCACCTTCTCTTCGGGTGTACAAGTCTTTCCTATGCATACATTTTTTATCTCGTGCTCTGATCCCAGGTTCACTTTCTTGTACTAATCACCCTCAATCCTTTGACTTTTCATCTGATCAATTTGATCTTGGTCAAATATTCTCTCTAATTGTATCATCCCTCTCGGAATGATGTTTGTCTTTAAGTTCAGGATACCATCATCATCAAATTCAGCTTCCCTTTGTGTTTCTTCCTCATCAATAACTTGCACTGCAAAAACATCTGAACTTGTTAAAAATTCACGAATGTGGTCATCGTCTTCAAAAACTTGAAAGTTTGTAATATTATTTGGAATAGATGGTATGGACGATAGCTCCACTGTGAACTGACTTATGCCATCCATGGCCAATGGCTCCAGTGAACTGGCTGCTTGTGCCAAAGAATTTGCTACTTGATTATTCGATCGGTTCATGGATTGACTATTGAAAGCATCAAAGCTCTCAATAATATCCCACACTCTGTTGTGGTAACAAGTCAATCTTTTATTATGGCAGACATATTGTTTCTTTACCTGCTTCACGACTATCTCTGAATCTCCAAGAGCATGCAATACTCTTGCTCCCTTCCTGAGTGCTAGCAGTAACCCATGAATCAGAGATTCATATTCTACTACATTGTTCGTGCACGGGAATTCTAGTCTATGAGCAGCGAGATATACCGCTCCTTTCGGACTGATTAACTCGAAACCAACTTCGACTCCTTTCTTCGATCGGGATCCATCAAACTTTAAGATCCAAACTTGTTCTTGTTGCAAAGACTGTGGAGTTTGTGGGTTTTCACTTTCTTCTTGATGTTCTTGCTCAGGTTCTATCTCCTGTATTCTTACTGAGGTAAAGCCATCGATATGATTGACCTCTGCATGGTCTGAAAAGCCTAATCCCTGTGGGATATTCCTTTGCACCTCTTTTATGGCCTTGTGGCACATCTTACAAATGAATTCTGAATGAGCCGTGTTATGTACTCGGCACCAATTTGGTAACAATAAATCCTAAATATGAATATCTTCATGCAACTCTGTCTTCATTTGGACACTCCTCCAGACAAAATTTCTGAAACTTTCAAACATTCCTCTATCATTGTCTTGGGAACTCTCCCCGTTTTCAATCAACGCATTCGTGGAGTCAACCATCTGATTACTTCCCTGGATTGATTCATGCAACATGAGAACCTCATTTGTTTTAGGCCTGTAAGTGCCTAAATCTGTCTCTAGAAACAATATCTCATTGTTCTCTCCGTATTCAGTAATCATCAACTCTAGTCTTGGTGTGTTGTTGATCCTTATTTGGTTTGGGACTCCTTTCCACGGTAGCCACATATGGGAAAATTCTATAGCAATATCCCTGTTCAGCCTCCTTGCCCAGTCTCTACTCAAGAGCATGCCGTACCCGTCAGGGATATCCACCACTGAGATGTCTATACAACTTTGTATTCTTGGGTCTACCGCTAATTGCATGTAGATATTGTTTAATTCTCCCATAACTCGGACTTCTGTTTTATCTAACTATGTGACTTTCTTGTTGGTTCTTGCAGGTACAAGTCCCAACCTGTGGCAGACAGCGAGCGGTATCACGTTGCTTGAAGCACCGGAATCCACTAGGCAGTTGTGTAGCATTTTTCCAAATTTTCTAACTGACAATAGAAATGGGGCAGGCTCGTCTTTTCCCTGGTAGAAGACTACCGGGTGTTTGTCCTGATTGTTGATATCCTGGTTCTTCTCTTTCTGAGTTCTAGGAACAATGTCTTGTCTTGGTGGGGTATGCGGTTGCTCATTTGCCAGGACTTCTTCTGGTGACATGTCCTCTTGATTGGAACTTTTAGATGATGTCTGGGCCATTCCTATAACACTGGAGGGTTGTCGTAGAGCATCACTCGTTACTTCTAACTCAGCAATATTGGTATTTTCCGAAGCATTGGGTACTCCTCGGTTTGGCACATTTTGTGGAACATTTCTTGGAACAGCTACTTCAGTCAAACTGCCTAAAAGCGTTTCCCGAATCTCCGGGATTCTCATTAGCTCAATCAGAGGTAAGCTGACCTTTATTCTTTTAAATTCCTCTAACATGTATGAACTTAACCTCTTTAGCTCTTCCCGGGGACGGTCTTTTGTCTGAGCTTGAACCTGTTCCACATGAGGGTTCACTTGTCTTGTTTGTTCCGCCTGGGGAACAACAGCTTGTCTTGTTTGTTCTGTTCGTGGAACGTTGACTTGTCTAGCTCCATTTGCCTGAGCATTATGCTGATGATATTCTGGTGAATCTCTGGGGAGAGACGTCACATTGGTAGCATTTGGATTTGGTGGGGTCTGGAAATTGTTTGGTGGAACAGACGTAGTGAAAGGTTCACTTTGACGATTATTCCTCTGGTATATCCTAAATGGATTTCCAGACGCCTGTTGAAGCACTTCTCTGGTTCCTTCTACCAGAACACTATTGTATAGTGGAGGGAAATTATAACCATTGACCGTAGATGGCTGACTAGATGGGTCTTGAATTTCTAGTCCATCTTGGTATCTTGGCGCCTCCACTTGGCCATTTGCAGATGCGGGTGGAAATCTCTGATTATGCTGATACTGTGGGTATTCCTGGGGAGCAAATCGGACACTTTCAATCACAAGGGCCTGATCATACCTCGGTGCAGGAACTAATTCATATCCGGTTACTGGAGGATCTTCTGCCTCTGAATTCCTTCTCTCACTTTTGAAAATGTCTGGGGCTACTTGGAACTCGCGACAATGTAACTCGGAATGTTGATATGTGTTATGCAGTTTGTACCATCCTGATAGTGCTGCTTCAGCTAGGAATACCTTGTCTAAGGGACGGTTGTCAGCTGGTTGATTATCCAAGGGTGATGGTACAGTACCATTGTTAGGTCCGATGTTCCAGGTCTTCTTTTGGAAGCCTGAGTTGTTATTCCGGAAACCTTGATTGTTCCCTTGATAATTTTGACTGTCCCTTTGATAGTCGGAATGACCTTGACCTTGGTAATTCCCTTGAGGTGTGTGATAGCTCTTTTGAAAATTCTGAATTTGGCTATTTTGTCCCTTCAAATAGGTGACCTCAGTTGTCAGCTTCTTGACTTGTTCAATCAAGTCCTTCATTTCGTCCTTCTCTTCTTGAGTTCATGTTGAAGTTGTAGCATTCTGAAGATATATGGGTTGAGCCGATGGTACTTGGGACATAGGCGCTCCTGGGTGAAGGACCATTTGATTACTCGCAGTCGGGATTGGATTCATCATGGGTGTCTGATGAGCCAATGCTCGATTGATATCCTGAATTTGGTTCTGGGAGGCTGCATTTCCCAAGTAATTGAGTGGACCAGGAGCCATACCTACTCCTAGACCAGTGCTAGCTGTAATTGCTACAGCATATGCTCCCTTCAGGTCCACTGGGAGCGGGTTTGTTGACTTCACAAACATGGCGGTAAGACGATCCAAAGCTTCATAATAAATGGGTAGTGCCAGTGCATTGTCTAACAAATAAGGATCTCTCAACCTTGTATAAGCCTTGTGGAATCTGTTCTTGAACATACTATTAGGCTCATGTTCTTGTCTTTTGACTTCCACAAATTGCCTATATAGATCAGATGAAGAAATGGGTGGCCTGAATTTCTCTAAGAAAGCGGTCTTCATTTGTTGCCAAGTGCGGATGGAGTTAGCCGGAAAATGGATATACCAGTAAGACGCTTCTTCATCGGATGTGCAGGGGAACAATCTACAGGAAACATCTTCTTCTTGGATATCTCTATTTTGAAGATCTTCGAAAAGCTTGATATGTTCGTCTGCAGTGTGGTTTAGGTCACCACTGTGAAACTTGGAACAAAAATGTTCCGGATTCTTAGGTAAATCATGGTAAACACCAAACGTCATAGGCGACGCATTGGCTAGACGCCAGGCCATTGGAGCGTTTGGGTGGTTCACTTGGACTGGTTGCACTGGTTGTGCGGCCACTGGAACTTGTTGACGATCTGGAACTGGAGTATGTGGCGGCGAGGTTTGAAAGAGACCAAAAGGAATTTCCTCACTTGGCACTTCTTCACTAGACCCAACTGCGCTAGATGTTCCCTCCTATGATGCTTTAGATTTCTTTCTCTGCCTATTCCTGTAAGGCGATAGCTCTATAAATTCTTTAAAAGAATTTGGAGTGGATCTAGTAATTCTCCGAAGTCTATCTACTGAGAAAGAGCCAATTCGATCCAGCGTGTTCTTCTTCACTCTTGTCGAGGTGGTGCAGGAGCTGCTTGGTTCGCCTCTTGGTTCGCCTATCGGTTGGCTTGTCGGTTTTGCTCTCGTTGAAGAGCTTCAAATCTTTCAACAAGGAGGTCCCTTTGAATATTGAATTCAATTCGTTGTGCTCTTTCTTCTTCTTCCTCAAGAATATAGCGCATACGAAACCAATCAGGAGCACTTCTTCTCACTTGCCACGCGAGGCTGAACAGTTCGGTAATGATATCCTCTTGTTCGTCGTGAAAACCCAAGTCAGGCTGTAACACTAGTTGAGGATATTGATTAGGATCAGGAACGTTGGCTGGGAGCACCATTCTTCATCTTACTATCAACACTTGGATTTGAGGATGAGCCTGCAGCATATGATCGTTCTATCTCGTCAAAGGTTTGCTTCAGACGATCAATTTTCTGCCTTATCAAATCTCTCTGGATTGCTTCCTCAAATCTCTTTCCTTTTTCTTCTTCTCTAGCAAGGACACGGCTTGTTTGTCCAAATTGAGCGCGATTGGTCTGTGTCTTCCAAGCTAGTGTGTACAACTGATCAATGATATCTATCGGTGGTTGATCTGGTTGTTCAACAGGTACATGAAAAGGAAACTCATGCGGTAGTACCATTCTGCATCATGCCTACTGCCTTAACTTGTAAATGATCCCTTGTGTTGTAGTAGCCCTCCTTCTAGTGCCAATTCTATGTTGGTGCCTAGGAGGAGAGGCAAGCATATACACAAGTGATGCAACAAAGATTTCTTTTCATTCAGCCCTCTTGGAATAATTGGTTCTTCCTTCGTTCAGCCCTCCTTCTAGCGCCAATTCTATGTTGGTGTACGTTTTATGATCCACCGAACACACAGAATAAAATATCCAAAGACACTCTATCCTCTCTTGAAAAACCACCACGTATGCTAAGATTGCGAGAGGATCATATGGCGATTCCAAGGTTTCTTTTGTCAGGTCTTGACGTGTGGATAAGCTCAATGGGCGTTGTGATTTGCTGGTAATATACAAGGGGACTTACGTTAAAGGAATTTTCACAAGTTCGGGACTTAGGCGGATTTATCATTAAAGGCTTCTTCAATTGGACTTCAATGTGGATCTCAAAAAAATAGCAAAAAGATAAGGGTTTAGGGGGGTCTATTTTTGGCGATTTTTCCATCAGATCTGACTGGTTTTCAATGATTTTTCCAGATTTTGATGCTTTTGGGGTTGATTTTTCTCAGCTTTTTGACTGATTTTTCCATGCTTTTTGCTTGCTTTTCCAGATTTTTCACTTTTCTCTTTGATTTTTCAATGATTTTTTTGATTTTTAGGTTGATTTTTGGATCTAAAAATAGAAATTTGACTCGTTGACCGGGGTTGACTTTCTAAAAATAGAAATTTCTAAAAATAGAAAAAGCAAAATCCCTAAAAAATAGGGAACCCTGTTTGGTCCAAAAATGCCAGAAATGAAAAAAACGAAAAAGCAAAAAGCAGATTCCCTAAAAAATAGGAAGTGTCAGAATTGGCCGAAAGCACAGGCGATCCTAGTCTCCCGGGCCTTCTGAGCACTTCCATGACGTTTATGCACTGATTCAAGCATGGATTATTGACTTGGCTCAGATGACTCTCGAAAAACTGACTTGAAACTCTCAAAGTGATGACCTTCACGGAACCGTTGCAAGGAGACAAAACCCTAAAAACTAGCAGACTATTGGGGGTCCCCATTTGCGATGGGGCGATGTGTGAAAAGGTCACAACAGATACCTAACTATATTTTTGTGATATATTCTATCATAATTTCTCCCACACGATTGTGTATTTTATATTCTCATCATAATTTTGTATCATCAAACAATCATGTAGATGGTTGAGGGGAGGAGCCGATAGGTTGAGTAGGTACTAGATTTCTCCTCTAGGTACGCCACTCCCTGGATCGAATGACTAAGCGTCATGCCATCAGGAACCAAGGGGGTGATATCCGCTCTTGGGCCTAGATAGAGCATCTACGGGCCTCCTATGGAAATCCTTCCTCCAAACTATTGCATGGTTGGATCAACTTGAGGAACTCTCCATCATAATTAGGAGATGATGAGGATGGATAAGGAAAGCAAGTACAAGTGTATCCCCTAAGAATGCCACTCCCCGAATCGGATGACTGAGTGTCATGCCATCGGGAGCCAGGAGGGATGGTATATCCGCTCTTGGGCTTAGGAAGATAGCTTTGGGCGGACTTATCTTTCCCATCCAATCCCTATCTATGGTTGAGTCACCTTGAACATGATGTGGTTTGTCTTATATAATTGTATTGTGCAAGTAGATAAGAATATTTCTTTCATTTTTGATATGTTATATGGATAAATGATAACTCTTATATGTTTTATATTGCGTTACTATCTAACATGGTTGCGTGACCAAAACCAAGATTTATCTTTCCTAATGCATTTAGTTGATAAGTTGTAACCCTAACTACATTTACTTATGTTTCTAGGGTAAGAATTTCCCAAAAAGGGACATTACAGACAAACCCTTGGGCCCTGCCACCCTATGGGGGGTACTGCCCCTTTCCACAATGTGGCAGGGCAGCAGCCCCTCAAGCCCCGCCTAAGGCTAGTATTGGCTGAGGAGCAGTATTCATACATTGTTTTGGACACCTTGTGCCATCCACTCCCTCAACCTAATGCTACAAAAAATTGGCAACAAAATTGATTAGATCAAACGGGTGTATGTTGACGCTGAAGACAACCAAATGTTCATCACCAACCACCATATGTCACAAGGCATATTCAGAGCATTCTCAAAATTGGAGCTGTTGAAGGTAAGTTAAATAATGAGCATGTTTCACATTAGTAATATTTTTAATTTTATTTTAATTTTAATTTTTTAATTTTTGTAAATTTAAATTTTATTTTATTTTGATTTTCGAACAGGTTGCTGAAACTCGTTTTGCCTCCAAAACAATTGTGTTAAGACAACTTGTGAATATTTGTGAGTTACTCTCCTACATGGTCTTCAGCCCTAATTGGTTCATATGGAGGAAATCTAGCATTGCAAGGGCAACAAAGATTAAGAAAATGATCCTATATGACATTTGGTGGGATTGTGTTGAGTATCTCCTTAGTTTCACTGAACCCATATTGAGCATGATCTGTTATACTGACATGGATAAACCTTGTTTGGGTGAAGTATATGATGAAATTGACTCAATAATTGAGAAGATGAAAGCCATCAACAATGCAAAAGAGCAAGATCTTGAAGAAAAGTTCTTCAAAGAAGTACACAAAATCATTGTAGAGAGATGGAACAAAATGACCACTCTATTGCATCTTCTTGCTTTTGCATTGAATCCCAAATACTATAGTGCTCAGCTCCTTTATGTGACAACAAGAGTTGCCCCATATAGAGATGTTGAAGTGGCTCAAGGGTACATGGCAGCACTTCATAGAATCTTCACTGATCATGACCGACGTGCTACAGTGAGGGCTGAGTTCATGGGTTTTGCATGCTCCAGTGATTGTGGTCTTGATGCTCTTTGAGACAAGTACATGGTCAATGCTCATAGTTGGTGGTACTTCCATGGCCAAGCATAAATGTACCTACACCCTCTTGCAATAAAAATCTTATCCCAAGTAAGTTTATAGTCAAAATCTTTTATCTTTTAAGTTTTATAATTTTTATTCATATTTTATATTTTTAAATTTAATTAGTTAAATTTTGTAATTCTTAACTATCTAATTTGGTCTTAATAGGTTGCTAGTTCATCTTCATCTGAGAGGAATTGGAGCACATACTCCATCCACTCAATAAAGCACAATAGACTACATTCAGAAAAAGGCAGAGGACTTGGTGTTATTCAAACTTGCAGCTCCTTACACACAAAGAAAGTGCCTACAAAGAAGGGGACACAAGAAAGTGGGATATCGAGCCAGAGCATCTTGACTTGGATGCTTCCACTATCCTCTTTGCTACACTTGATGTTGACGATGACTACGAGAGTGCTAGTGTCAGTGCTAGTTGTAGTGCTAGTGCCAGCGCCAATGGCACTATTTGTGGTTCTTCTACCACTACATACATCATTTAAAATGGATGGTCATGATGATATTTTTGATGACCCATATGATATTTGATCAATAATCAATGATGGCTGATTGTTGACACTTGACATTATTATTTTTTAACTTTAATCTATATCATGATATTCAAGTTTCACTAATATTTGACTATAAATATGGTGGTGTATTTTTCTATGTTGTTTGATTATTATTATGGTGGTGTATTTTGAAATTAATTACTACTGCAAATATGTATATATTTCTGATTTTTATATGTTTTTGTATCAACTTACCCAAAACGAACCCAACCCCCAAAACAATTTGCTCAAACCCTTGAACCTAAAGCCAAACCCAGACTCAAACCAGTAACTTTGTTCTCAATTCAGCTCTAATGTAATATGGTTCCACAATATATATGATGAATGCCTTTTATATTAATAATTGAAATTTTCTATATTTTTTAATTGCTATCCCCTGCCATCTGCTAGAAAAAGGCCTCCCATCTCTCACCATCCCAGAAATGCATCCTGCAGTCCAAGAAACACCATGGAACATATTCATACACACATATCATAATATGTGCTTGGAATGTGCCTTTAGAACCCATACTCCTTCTGATCTTTTATTATCCATAATGTGGATGGAATCTTAAAATAGAGTTGGAGCAGCTCAAGCCTTCTAGAGTTGAAAAATACCAACTTTCAAAATGAAGAGAAATTCAGTTTCAGACGAGTTCCTGATCAAGAACATCATAAGTTTAGGAAAATTTTAGGACAACTTCTCCCATATCAGGCAAAATTTGAAGAGGTGGAAACTTTTTTTCTCATGTTGTATAGCAGTATATGTCTTATAAACTAATTATGGAAGGGAAAATGTAGGATTTACTATTTATACAGGCAGATATATTTGTGAGTCTAATAATTTAACGTACAACTTATGGTGAATATTTTGGTAAAAGTACATTGGTTCTAATTTGTGCGGTATCAATTGTCCAAGCAGAGGTTTTGCCTCAGAGAATGATTCTGTATTTGATGTGGTTTTTGGCAAAGAATTTTCGTGAAGACTGTGATACTCATGAATTTAACGAGCAATTGGGTTTCTTACAAACAGGTACTGCAGTTTTATGTGTTATGCTGGTGACAACACTTTTGATGGCTCTTATCATGTTAATTGTGTGGCGCAGTAACTGGTTGCTAGTGTTAATATTTTGTGGGTTTTTCTTGTTTGTGGAGCTTGTATACTTCTCAGCTGTTTTATTCAATTTGAAACGGAACCAAGGAGGTTGGGTTCCACTTGTGATTGCATGTGTATTCCTAATAATCATGTATGTCTGGCATTATGGTACACTGAAAAGATATGAATTTGAAATGGAGAGCAAGGTTTCCATGGCATGGATTCTGGGTCTAGGCCCAAGCCTTGGTTTGGTTAGAGTTCCAGGGGTTGGCCTTGTATATACAGAGCTTGCAAATGGAGTGCCACACATCTTCTCTCATTTTATTACTCATCTTCCTGCAATACACTCTGTGGTTGTATTTGTCTGTGTGAAGTATTTGCCAGTAAATATTGTTACTCAAGAAGAACGTTTCCTTGTAAGACGCATTGGTCCCAAGGAGTTCCATATGTTCAGATGCATTGCAAGGTATGGTTACAAAGACCTGCATAAGAAAGATGACAACTTTGAGAAAATGCTCTTGGATGCCCTGTCCCAATTTATCAGGAATGAATCACTGATGGACAATTTCTCAGATTCTGAGTACAGCCTATGTGGATCACAGCAACAGTCTCAAGATGCTCCTACTCTCTGCATAGAAAATGGAAATTCAATCTCTTTAGGCATGGTATCAGCAGATTCATCCAATGATTCAATTGTCTCTGAAAGATCTTCGCCACAACAACAACCAGGTCACTGTGTTAGCTGTAGTGCTCCTCAACATCCAACAGACAAAGATGAATTGCAGTTTTTAACAGAGTGCAGGGATGCTGGGGTGGTACATATCCTTGGAAATACTGTTGTAAGAGCAAGGAGGGAATCTGGTCTCATTAAGAAAGTTGCAATTGACTATATCTATGCTTTCCTTAGAAGGATATGCAGGGAAAATAGTGTCATTTTTAATATTCCTCATGGAAGCCTTTTAAATGTAGGCCAAGTCTGTTATGTGTAAGGAAGACTGGGTCGGTGTTGAAATAACTTGAGTATGTACAGTAAGCATCTCCTAATGCATGCGGAATAAGTAGCAAATCCTGCTATATTTTGTACTATATTGCTAGTTACTAATGCATATCCTTATTCTACATCTGATTGAATCTTTTCGGTTGGAGAGTTAAATATTGAATATTTCTTAGCATTCATAGGATAACTCCCTGTTGTTTCAATAAATGGGACCAAATCTACAATAATAGTCAACTGGCAGTGGGTTCAGAAGGGCTAAAACCTAAAAAGCAATGAGGCCAGGTGCAAGACCAATGGGAATTTGGTGTAAGCATCACGCCTTAGACCTTGGCAGTTTAATTGGGGAGGCAATCATTTGTGCTATCTGGAAAAGAAAAACATGGTTTGTTTCAAACCTTTGACAAATATTGTACAATGTATTACATATATATGTATATGTACATATGACACAGTGAAATCAATTGTTTTGATGTGGAACTAATTAAGAATCTGCTAGCTAAATATTCAAATATCCAAAATTTGGAATTATGCCACTTTAAAAGTACAATCAATTAGAAAACATCAATAACACAAGAGTGTTCTTCAATAGTCCTGGAGCTCCTGACAAGAAAAACTGAAAATTGGCATATACGTGGATATTAACTCTTGTTTCTTAAGTCAAGTCCAACCTATATGCCGATTACTTTACATTTTGTTCAAATTTTTCACCCTTTGATTTTGACCTCAGGACCAACCTCAAAGGAAATCAAACCTTCCAAATCTACCCCAATTTGGAATACACACTAATCCCTATTCAGGATGATCACTTGCATTCCAAAATCAAGTTGATAATTTGAGTAGTGCAGGTGGGCCAAATCTATTAGCTTTCTTAATGTAGCCTATAATTTCAGTTGCTTCCATTGTAGGAGTTAAGACCCATAATACGGGTTTGCAAAGTGAGAATCATACACCAGTTCATTGACCAGTTCTACACATTGCTTTGATTTCTGGATAAAATAGAGGACTTTGAATAGGGGCAACATTTTCCAATTATTGAATTCAAATTGGAGAAATCTATTGATAGGAATGACCATATACTTGACTAGTAAAGAGGTTATTAAGAACCTCAATGGCCTGCATTTCATGCGGATTTGTATTATTGAGCTCTATTTTGGATTATTACTCCTTTTTTGCTTGTATGCTATTTTGGATTATTACTCCTATATGCTATGAAATTACCGTAAGAGATCAAATATAAATTGTGGTAGTGAAAGAATAATTCTTTAGAGTTGTATGGTCTGTTGTGGTTATTTTTAAGGATGCAACTCTAGGATTGAAATACAAAGAAAGCACCATTCTATGGTAAATTGGTCATCATGATGTACCAAGGATAAATACTGAATTGAATCTTCATTTCATTGAGCAGGATTTATCTTTTTTTGATGATGGCAGAAGCATTGGGTAGATCTCTAAATTCAACAAAAAATGCTGGGGATGTAAAAGGCTTATTGGTGACTAGAGAAGTGAATCTGTTGTTCTGTTTTTGACTTTGTTGATGACACGTAATTGTTTGGGGCAACTGAATAGAAGGAATTTGAAATCTCAAAGAAGATCCTTAATGAATAACCCATTGCATCTGGGCAGAAGATCAATTCTAATAAATGTGTTATTTTTTCTTCAATGAGCATTTTTGGTTACAACCCAACTTGAAGACATTTTGGGTTTCAAAATTGGATTATTTTATTTTAATTGGAGCAGGCAAGTCTTTTTCTTTGGAAGGGAATGGTAGACGATTCAAAGGTAGAGTAGCCTCATGGAAGGGTAGGTGGCCCAACCTAGCAATAAGAATTAACTTTCACAAAACAATATTATGGACCATGCATATTTACCGATTTTCTATCATGCAAGGCACCCATTTGGCCATCAGCTACATCAGAATGATCATGAAAAATTTCTTGTGGCAGGGGTTCTTTGAGAAAGCATCCACTGTACCTCTGATATGGATAAATGTTTGTATTTTTTCCAGAATAGAGTGTAGGATGCAAATCTTATATGTATGATATATGAATATCCTGATGTGCTATGGAGTGTAATCTTTTGCAAGAAATACCACATTTTGATGAACCAGAGAGGATCTCACATTTAGAATTTTGTGATCAAATGCAAACCCCTTGTTGTGAATTGTCTTACACGAAATCTTGAAACTGGAGGTAAAGCTAAATTTTAATGTGACTCATGGGTCAGGTTTAAATCATTAATGAAAGATGACAGATTTTGTTGAGGTCTAAGATGCTCTTTCAGCAGCATGGGGTGATATGGTTCAAGATTACTAGCAAATAGTTCATATTGATAGTTGGGAAACCATTAATGGAAAGATTTGAGCAGTACCTCATCCAAAGGTTCAGAAAGAGATTATATCCTCTATCCTTAATAAGAATCAGCCAATATAGGGTAGAAGTCGTCTTGCAGAACTCAGTACATATAGTGTCAATATAGGGATACGTGAGGGAAAATCAATATGCCCCAAAACTAGATTGACCATATACATAACCTACTAAAACCAGGGGCCTGTCGTGGGTTTGCTGCAGAAGGCAAGACTCTAAACCAGGATAGACTAGGAAAATGGATCTTTTAGGCCATTGGGATGACTAATCTCCTTGGAAGAGGAGAAGAATGCTCATTATCTTCTCTTTTGTTGTTCATTTGCTCACATATTATGGTTTTGGCTGCTTCAAAAGCTGAGTTATTTGGGGCCTCCCCTATGATTTTTCCTCAAGATATTATATCATGGTTGTTTGTGTATCCCAAATCTTAGTTTATATTTCTTTATAATGTGACCCCTTCACTTGTGGTAAGGACTATATGGTTGAAAAGGAAATGTAGATTTTTTTGAGAAAAAACTAGTGTCTTGGGAGAGGGTTGTGGTCAGAATAGGGATATCTATTATAAAGGTGATGTTCACTTTTTCTGTTAAAGCTAACAAGAATCCTTCAATTTATGATTAACACATTGATCATAATCAGCCTTTAATTAGGTTGGAACCCATTAATGAGAGATCTTTAAAAGTAAATGTCAATTGACAATTAACAAAATGGTTGTCCCCCTCCAAGTTGGTTCAAGATGATTTTTGATGAACAAATTAGGAACAATCCAATTGTTAGTACTTGGATGCATCTTTCACAATTGCAATGGTTCTCTCATTTGAATTGCACATATTGGTTTCCTTATTGGAACTAGTAATGAAGAAGAAATTATATTAGTGTTTATATGTTTCAAACTAGTAGCTGCAAGTGGCATTGAGAGATTGATGGTAGAAAGGATTTTTCAGATTTTTATTATAGGGGCTCTCAAAAAAGATCTACATCTAATTCGAAAATTAATAGCATAGTTCAAGAGACAAGAGTCTTCTTTCTGAGGTTGAGTAATCTCTCTTATGCTCACTCTTATTGGGTAGCCTACACCCCACCAATCTACTTGCTACAAATGGGATTGGATAAGTTGTTCAAAGTTGATTGACAATGTCACTTTCCCTTGGCACTCTTTAGATCTCTAGTAAATAAATATATTGCAAGGGAGGGTGATTCCCTCCCTTGGATTTTTTGGCTATATATGTGGCCACCTTAGAGGCCATTCCCAATGTGTTGGGTGAAAATTATGTAATCAGCTTTTCGATAGATTACACAACTTGGACTTCAGCCACAGCTATGTGAGATGTAAATCTCTCCTCTTGGAAAGGGGAGGCGCCCTTCTTACTGCTAACAGAAGAGATAGTAAATCAAACAAATAATTACAAAATGTACACGAAACTTACGAAGTGGGGGGGGTGTGTTACATTCATCCTTCTCTCTTTTTTCAGAGAAGATGTTTACAATGCTTCACCGTTGAAAGTTCACAATTCTTGATAACCTAAAATAACAACTAGCAAGTAATAAATATCTCTATCTCGTCAAAGCGAAGCGTAGAGATACCAGAAGTGATTAATAACAAACAAATAAAGTAAAAAGGGAAAGCTCAATGAAGGCACAAAGTCGTTTCGAGTTTTTCAATGTTGGATCTGCAGATATCGCTTTACCTAGAACACAAAGTCTTCTTAGACGCAGCAATTCGAGCGGCACAAAGATGAACCATTACAAGCACAAAGTCTTGTAGATCATCCAACAAAAGTATCCAATAGGCACGAACGATTACAAGCACAAAGTCTTGTAGATCATCCAACAAAAGTATCCAATAGCACGAACGATTACAAGCACAAAGTCTTGTAGATCATTCAACTAAACATGTAAGAGCATGAATGATTATGCATAAAGTCTTGTGATCATCCAACCAATGATAAACATAAATACAAATGCAATCTAAATAATAAATGTAACACAAAGTTTACATAAACTACTTAGAGTCCTTCAGATTCTTCAAACTAATCACTACCAAATAAGATCAACTCACAAAAGTATCGAATCCAACGCAAAGTTTGGCTTGCAATCCTTTTCTTTATTAATCGAATCTCATTCACAAAGCATGAACGCAAAGTTTCACAAATTTGCTTCAAAAAGGGCAGCACTTCGTTGCAAAACACTAAAGGATAAATTTACAATGAAAATCCCTCACATTATATAGAAAGAGGGATGAGCAAAAAAGGAAAGAGATTGAGAAAATCAGGGAAAGTTAGGTGGCGATTTTAGGAGATCTCACCTAACTTTGACCAAAGTCAAAGTGTAATTTGTTTTGAAAATATTACATCTTTGGACTTGTGTAATTACAATTTAAAATGACATTCGAAAATGAGAAATATTTACAAGATGCATAATGGGATGCACCGGAAATGTCTAACACTGAGAATAGGGCTGCTTCACGCTTCTTTGCATCAAGGAAGTCTTCAACACCTCTCCTAGTCTCCCCTGCATCTAACTTCTATCTCGACTAACGTGTAATCCACAATGGTGTGAATTCTCGCGGATTGATCTCATGGCGATGAATGAACCTTTCTTGCACCTCATTAAGATGCGCTCTTCAGTTGTCCAATGTGAGCCTTGTATCACAAATGATGTCTGAAGCCTGAGAAGTCCGAATCAATAATCAAATTCATGATGGCTTCCTCGAAGACTGATATTTCTGTGGCCGGCAGGAAGATACGATTTTCCTCAAGAAGTTGACCAGGCAACTCTTTGATACCTTTTTCAAGAATGGTGTGATGCCCGTCGACATCTTCCTGTATTTGGTGAAGATCTTCTGTGAGAGATTGAACCACTTGAATTCTGTGTTTCAGTGATTCTCTTACCTCAACGAATTTTTCTTTGTCAGGAATTACCCCGACTTCCACCAATTTGCTGAGCTTTACCTGTTTCATTTCCAACCATGACAACAGGCATTTTTCCATGTCTCTACGCTCCTGGGAAAGTACACTCTTTTCTTTATCAAGCTCTGTGGTGAGCTTGGCCAACATGGTAGTTTTCTCATCCGCAGCCAAAACTATCTGAGATCCATGTTCAATGATCTTCTCAACAAAATCATATAACACCCTGCCTTTGGAGGCGAATTTCTCAGCTTTCTTGACAGCTGGGTCTTCAATATTTACCACTGTCAGCGGTTGTGCATTACTTGGAGAACCGGCAAGTCTCTTTACAACAGTGGCATAATGCTCTGCCCTCTGTTTGTACATGTTACGAGCTTGCTCTACTTTATCCAGCCTTCCCGCCAAGATATCCAAAGTGACTTGCGCATCGGCTTTTGCACTTTCGTTGGTAACCTTGCCAAGCTGGACCTTTGTTACTGTGTAGTCCTCCATATTGACATCACCTTCTTAATTTGGTGGTATGCCAATTTCAGCATACTTGTGGCCAGACTTATCAACGTTCAGCCTTGAGTATACCTTTGCCTTTTTCTTCCCTTTGGCTTTTGGAAGAACTATCTCTTCGAGGTCAAGCTCCTCTGGAGAAATCATTTGCTTTTTACGCTTCGACACTTGAGATATTAGCCAAGGAGGAAGAAAGGAAGTGTGAACTTCTAGATTTACTATCAATTCAGTCGCCATTGCTACTTCTGAAGTTATTGTCACATCTGAACTCACCATAGGTATCGTGACAATTGGAGAAGTATTTGTCATCATTGCTCCTGTAGTTGACACATTGAGCTGATCACGCATTGACTCTTTCATGAAACGATTGAATTCGTTTTCAGAAGTGATATCATACATTGGCGAAGACAAGCTAGGCATGGACGATGGAGGGCTTGACAATATATCAACCGTATGGATGCTTGTCACTGAAGGAGTATCAAGCTGGGTTGATGCTGCAGGGATGGGGGATATCTCGACTGCAGGAATGCATGTGGTAGGAATAGGTGACGAGGGAACAAGAGGTGGAGGAGTTCTTGAATCTGGAGGGGTATGAGGAACATTTGAAGTCACGGGCGATGATGTTCTGGGAATTTCCTCAATTACATTCTTAGGAGGAGAAGTAATTATTTCTTGATCATGCCCGGGTTCCTGTTGATCACCCTCTTGTTTCTCCGATTCTGGTTCGCCTTCAAAGTCACCTTCAGACCCTTCTTTAGAATCTTCATCAGACTATTGCCCGCTTTCAGAAACCTCTTCGGCATCGGAGTCTGCTTCTGCTAAATCTTCATCTTCAGCGGATTGGTCGCTTGAAGTTTCTTCTTCATCGGAATCTATCTCTTCTAGAATAGACTTTTTACCCTTAGAGCGAGATGGATTAGATTCTATGATTTCTGTCTCTCGGACAGCCTGGGTATCTTTCTTGCCAACAGTGAACTTGATCCTAGGACCTCTTCGTGAAGAAGTGGGAACGGTCGCTGATTTATTCTTGTCGCGGAGTTCTTGCTGTTGGCGAGCTTCTGCTTCGGATTCCTCTCCTTCTGAGTCTGTTCTGAAACTTTTCATTGCATGACCATGTTTATGTAACCATTCTTCTGTGTTGGCTAGGATTGGTCTCAGCCTTTCTCTCATGCCGGTAACCTCTTTCCTAGACCATTGTATTGCAGGCAACGGCCTTTTAGCAATGCCTTGCTCATCATAGACAACATTCATGATATCACCTGGATCTTCAAAATCCTCTGGTAGGTCAGCAATACCAAGATCTCTCGATTTGTTGAATTAACCTGCAATAGTCCATTTTACGAATGGCTTCTTCATCTCTGCAATGCCCGGATGTCTTCAAAACGGTACCTGTGTTGGTGACCCTTTTGCAACTTTTTCGACATCTCGATAGTCGAAATCAAACCTATACCTTAGGTTTTGATGGTCATGATCTCACATTTCAATAGGACTTAGCTTTTTGTGCAGTTTGGATATATATCGGCCGATGGTTAGTGGGAACTTGAACCCACGCTTGTGGTTGCTTCTTCGTTCTTTTTGCACTGACATCAACTGTCTGCATGTTTCCATGAGAATCCACTTATCCGAAGGATAACGTGGTAGCATGTAGGGACAACCAGTGTAGCAGCCTACTCTCAAGTAAGTAAACGTTGGGAATTGGAGAAAAATACATCCAACTTTACTTACCACCTTATAAGCCTCATCAGATACTCTTCTTCTTTCCAAAGCTGGATCAAAATTGAAGAGTAAAGGCGCAAAGAAAGCATCAGTGACCCGTCTGAAATGATGAAAGCTTTCCTTCAACTCCAATTGATAGAAATATCTGTACACATGCACCATCATTCGATTCCCTTTTGTAGATAGACCTAGGAATTGTCTCATCACAGCTGCTGCGTACACCAGGTAAGAAGTCATGTAGAACTTCAATGTAGAAGGAGCATTGATCAACTGCTCATGTATCTCATCGCTGATTTGTTTGCCCCAGTCAATATGCACCTTCTGCCTTCTAATGATCCTGATGTATTCATACATCCAATCCTGAAAAGTGGACGATTCCGGCAAGCCTTTCACCCTGCTTAGAAACATGATCATATCCTTGACGTCATCTTTGAAGTCACTTCTCAGGAGTCCTTTCGGCCATCTAGAAACAGATGATCTAGGATTCTTTAACCATTGAGTGTTTATCAACTGTTTAGCCTTATTGGGATCAGCATCAAAGATCTCCTGTGCTTTTGATATAGAGATGTCAATATATTTCTCCATATGAGGGACCTTGAAGACAATGTCAAAGAAATCGGGGTCGAGTCTCAAAATCTCGTGCCCGGAAGAGTTGATCACACTTCTGCTTTCTCTGATGTAATGAGACGCAACTTGAAGAACAAACTCAGTATTGTGTGCAGCTATAGGGAACATCGCCACCAAATGGAGGTTGCTGTGTACGATCGCTCTCATTGAATCAGGAAGAGGCTTCGTCTCAGTTAGCTTTGAGAAGTCAACCAAGTCTTGATGACCAACCTTTGTATCTTTTATCTCTTCAACTTTGGAAAGCACCATAGTCGGCGGATAGACACCTTGATATTTGTACTTCATCTTGCCTTTTGCTTTTGAAGAAGAAGGAGGCTTAGTAGCAGTCATCAAAAGGAACTGGAACTCTGATCACTCTTGATTTGACGATCTTTGAAAATAGACTGCAATCCGTTTAGCCAGAACAAACACCAATTGTTAGGAAACATGGGAAAGCGTGAAATGAGCACGAGGATGGGAAAGCATGGAGCGGATGACGAGGCACGCAAAACGATGCACAAAGGCGGAAAAACGAGGCTCAAGAGTGCAATGGTCGAAAATGAAGCTTATCTGGGAAGAATTGGAGAAAACTCGGAAAAAGTGTAAGGGCGCTAAAATTCAGCGCCCTTACATCTCTGGAAAATTGCTTTTGATGCAAGGGCGCTAAATTTTAGCGCCCTTACATCTTGCAGTGTTAGAAATTTTTTGACATTTTCAAAATGTCATAGCGCTAAAATTCAGCGCTTCAGCAATTTTTTGACAATTTTGAAATGCAGATGTAGGGAAGAATGGCGATGGCGCTCGTGCTTGGCAAATGCAATGTTTTCATGGAAAGCTTTGAAACTTGTCTTAATATCAATGTATATGCATTCAAGGGTTTCAACAAGAAATATTTCTTTTTTGAGATTTCAAAGTTCGCTCCAAAACGTATGAAGAGAGCGACATGGATAACGTGCTTAACAAGCACAAAAACAATGGAAAGATACAAGTTGTGAGGAGAATGGAATTAACATGAAACACAAGAATTTGCGTTGTGTGAGGATAGATGAAAAACGCGAATGGAGAAGAAAAAAACGCGTAGGGTAAAAGTAAGGAAAGAATGCGTAGGGAAAGAAAACGGAAATGGAGGAAAGAAATGCGCATTCAAAACAATAAGTGAGGTTAAGAAAAACGCGAATGGAGGAAAAGACGTGAAGAGAAACAGAAGAAACAAAAACAAAAACGCGAATGAGGAGAAGAAAAGAAAACAAAAATGTGCATGTTAATATTGAACACATACAAATGAAAGAAAAATAAAGACAAAGCAAAACGACTTACCAGAACCAAAACGCGAAGACACTGAAGGAATGGCGAAATCTCCAAAAACGTGATTTTGCAGTTTGAAGAAAACTCGCACAGCAAGAGGAGAGAAAAGAATATGAAATGTAAACAATGAAAATGGCGAATTCATACTTTTAAGTGAAAAGGAAAATTAAAAACCTAACTCAAGTCGAGCAATAAATCTAGGCACGAAAAGTGGCATGATTGACAAAAAATGCGAAAACATGAAGAAACGTGCCAAAACCATGAAAAAGAGTTAAGTGGTGAAGAAAAGTGTAATGGCGCTAAAATTTAGCGCTATTACACTTTTTGGAAATTTCACTGCATGCAGGGGCGCTAAATTTTAGCGCCCTTGCATTTTCCAGACTTAGCCAATTTTGGCTTCAGGGCAGGAGTGCACTTTTTCAGTGCCACTGCATTTTCCGTAATTCACTAAGTACGAACAGTGAAACTTCGCGAAAGATCTCGTTTCGAAGGTCTTCGCGAGGCGAACATGGGGGAATGCTCGAATTGACTATTCAAGGCTTGGGAACGCATTTCGAGGTGGCTTGAAAATCACTTCGTTTATGCGTGCTTGAACTTCACGAATCCTAGGAAACGGACAAGTTTCGTAGGGGGGTTATCCGTGGAACGAGCGCTGCTAGATTCCGTGATAACACAATGGTCATCAATAACTTCCTCTTACCATCTCACTAGTATGTGCTTTAAAATTTTATGCCTTCTATATTGGCTCATTTTGTGGCTTCAATTTATGCTCTCTTCATTCACCAATGCTTTGGTTTTCTTGCTATATTTTTTTGAGTGTAGGGCAAGATGTTTCTCAAGAAATGGCATGCGCCACCATCCTAACTTTATGCCATATTAAGTAATTAAAATTGTATCAAAATATAGTCTTGGTGCCAAATCTACTGCATTGGAACAAGGTATAGAGGTCCATCAACATAGTTGGAAGTGGCATTTTGTTTGTTTTTTTACTTAATATGCTTGTAAGAAATGATGGAAGCTCACAAAAGAAGGGGTATGAAACATTTGAATATTGCTCCAACTTATAGTCTTAATTTTCATCCATAGTAGTATATTCCCACCTACATTCATACATCCATCAAATAGCTTTCATGAATATAGTTAGAAGATTGATCCAATTACATGAAACTAGTTTTTCTATAAATTGTAGTTGTGATTGGCTACTAATATATATGTAATAGAGAATATTATAAGATACGCATAAATGGTTTGATAAGATGTTTTAAGAAGCATAAATGGTTGTAGGATATGCACACTATGGTCTTCTTGGTTAAGATTTGCATGTTTTTAAATGTTGAAAAATTACTAGAACCAATTATAAGGTACAAAATTTGAATTAAAGCCAAATGTTTTTTTATATTGCAAAATAGTTGATGAAAGAGTGCAATAAAATAGCCACAAGGTACAAAGTATTCCAATACATAGATAACATACAAATTAGTTGCTTGTTGTTTTCTATGTAATAGTATATAAAATTCTTAAGTAACCACCAACACACATAAGAAAGTCTATTTAACATCCACAATATTTTTATTAGTTACAAACCTTGAATTAGAAGCATCCTTAGCTTCAACTTGCTCCTAATCCGAAGTGAAATCCCTACATTATGGTTTGTGAAATGCTCAACAAACCATTTTCCAATGTTTTCAGCCATTTTATCATCACACATCCATTCATCTAGCTCTACTTCCACGTTTCTCAAATACCTTGGAGCAACTAGGATCACTTTTTATAGCTCTAACAATTTGTTTAACTTCATTTTTTTATTCTTCATCCTTGAATTCGGGCCACCATTCTATATGTTTTATATCATCCTTCTTTAGGTTTAAAGATTCATCAACTTGTAGAAATCATCCTTGGAGATGCCAAGTAACATAGCAACCCATGAAATAATAGTGGAGGTAATTTCACATCTTAATTTGAAAATAATATTTGTTCACCTTGAGACAATTAATTATTCCTAGGTTTCTAAATAAACTACAAGACCTTAGTTGATAAGACAAGCATTGAAGCCAACTTTTTAAAGCATACATGCATTGAATACATCAAAGTATAGAAAAGATACAAATATTGATTACCTAGGAGACTTTTAAGAAAATATAACATGTAAGTGTAATTCCATACATAGGAACCATTTTCAACATCATCTTAGCATATCAACATACACCATTATTAGTAGATATCCTTCTAGCTTGCGGTAATCTTGGATGCATTGGAATGTGGTATATTCTTGTTAAATTGTAACATTATTGGATGTAATTCTTGAATCTTTAATAGTGGTTCACTTGAGTGTTATATGATCTTCAAGCCATCTCTATTTTCTTTTTTATGTTTCATTTTTTGATGAAACCTCTCTCCTACAAACACAAATATGCTCAACATAATAGAAACCAAAAGATATACAAAAACTCATAATGAATATATTAAATCCACATTTAAATGCATCCTTCTTTCCAAACAAAATCTGTTACACAAAACCCTCCAACGGTTGGTGGGGCTTGGCCAACAGTCGGTGGGCTCTAGCAGACCCCACCAACCAAGGCTCCTAAACACCCTATAAGGAATATAGGGCAGTGGTGAAGCTAGGGTGGTGGGCTTCACCCTAGACGGTGGGGTCTAGCGGGTGGTGGGGTTGGGGCGGAGGGGGAAACTCTCTAAACTATGGTTGAGCCACAGAGATCAGATATGCGCCCGACCCACACAACTAGATAGGCATAGGCATAGGAATATATCTGGATAATACCCTCCTCCCCAGCATATATATGAGTAGTACGGTCGTCGCCATAACATATACTCGGCCTTTACACCCCAGGGGCCAACTATATCCACCCATCCAAGGTCGACCCCACCATTCGGGCTTCACCCACCGATGAACCGACGGCTCCGCCTACCAAGGCTTCGCCCATATTGGCCTTCTCCATATATTTCTTATGACTATTTAAAACTACACCACGAATTGGTTGTTGTACCTCTTCCCACATCACCTTCTCTCTTTTTCCACCTTTCTTCTATGCTTCTACTTCCTCTTTTCTTGTTGCTATTTTTTTTCTTTATTGCAGCCTCCATCCCTCCAAGCATTCAACTTTTCCTCAAAAAAATACGCAACACAAAAAACAAAAAAATCCTTTTCTTTTGTCTTTTCTCCTTCAACTTCATGCCTATGCCCAACTCCCTTCAACTTCTAGCCAAAAAGAAATTCAATAGGGAAAATAAAACAATTCAAATTTTATTCTAAATTGTTATTATCTCCTCTTAAATTTCAACGCCCCATGTGTTGGGCAATAAAAAATAAATGAATGAATTGCAATTAATTTAAATTCCTTCGTCTTCATCACCTCACAAGGATTTTTAGTTAATTTATCAATGTTTAAAAGGAGAATTGAAATTTGATTTCTTCATTTTTTTTGCCTATTTCCCGATTGTGTGTGAACATAAAATTGCACATATATATATTGGGTGATGCAGGATCGCATGTGGACCTAAATGCTCCTGCATCATTTTTGAAGCCACTAGAACACAAAAAGATTGTTTTTACTATTGGCACCCCATTTCTTGTTTTGTTAGTAGACAATCTATCTCTATTTACTTTTTCCTTTAATTTTGTGAGCCATTACAATATGATTTTCTAAGAATTGACACCCATCCGCTTGTTCTATTCTTAGAGGTTGGAATGAATGAATTTCTTTTTGACAAAATACCTTGGACATTTGAGGCTTATGGATTCAAATCCTTGATGATGAAAAATGATCCTTTGACAAAGGCTTGGATATTTTAAGAAAACATAATTAGTAAGTAACTAGTTCACAAATTTTGCTAGCTACATACAAAATATGTGATATTTTATTCTATTATAATTTTAAACCCTTCACTTTCAGTTTCCCATCGATGCCCAAATTGGTACTTTAGATTATAGATTGGAGAGCCATCAATGTATTATTGATCAAAGGTTGTGGCTAGGTTTGGCGTGAGTGGAGATTGGTTACTCTCCAAACCTTATCTTATAAATGTGTTTAGTGATAAGAATTAATTATAAATATTATTTGGTGTTCTCCATTTAGCTAGGTTGATTGGTTGTGATAGAGCATTTCTAGGAAAAAGACCAATGTTTGACCTCAACTTGGAGAAAATTATCTCATGAAATATTCAATTCAATTCTTTTATGAGGATAACCAATAGGATTAACTTAGAATCCATAAAATAGTAAATTCATGTAATTTTGGTGTAGGTGAGACCCAAAGCTTTCATGAGTCTTGCTAGAATTATTTGATTAGAGAAACTCTAGTTTAATACATACTTATAGGGTTAGAAATCACCTATTAAGAGGGGTTATAAAGAAGGGGGTGACTTATATCACTATAATTATAAGTGGATTTTTTTTAGACAAGGTCATTTCTTATCCAATAATACATCAAAATAAATTGGTCATTTCTTTTGTAACAACCCCACACCAAATATTTTGGGTTTTCAATACAAAAAATGCAAATACAAGTTTGTGCACTTTTTGATCACTAGGTTCCCAATGTGGGCAAGATGAGAGCATACAATGCTTTGGACAACACATATTTTATCTAGATGAATGCATTGTTGAAATGTAAAGGCCAAAATACAACAAGAGCATGTAGGTGGTAGAGTCAACCCAAGTCAATACATGTTTCATAGACATCATGCATAAAGAATGCAGAGCCATTGAAAAATTAAAATAGAATTTGATCAAGAAAAAATGACTGATTACATGCAGATCCAATCAATGCCAAAATGGGCTTGAAATGTAGAGGGCTCTAGCGATGAATTGACCAAGACCTTTGATGATAAATGTATTAACTAGTGGTGCACGATCTAGTTTTACATTATATTGAACATGAAATGCACAAATCTATGTTGGTACTACCATCCAAAGTTACAATAATATGAGCAAAAAATGCACTAAGTACAACTAAGAATGATTTTGATAAGAGAAATTAGTTGTACACACTAATAATGTTTTTAAAATTAATGAGCACACTATTGTATACACATAAGTTAGTCCATAAAATCATAGGTTGATGTTATACCATTCATATGGACTCAATAAACTAAAGTGCATTGCCAAAGAGGGTTGAAGAGTGATGTAGAATGTTGATAGTAGGCCTTCAAACTCACTGAATATTACTCAAAACTGCCATATTAGATTGCTTAGGTTTGAAAAATGCCTTCAATCCATTATACTTAATACCCTAAATCACCATATAAGCACCATTTAACTACAAGATAACAACATTGTTATACAAACCAATATGTAGAGAAAAATCTCTTTGAAATGACACTGATTATTGCTACATCAAATAGTACAACATGAAATAAGGAGGTACTACCTCTTAAAGCTCCAAAAATCACTCATAAATTTAAGCCAGAATTGGGATATCAAGCACCAAAAAAACTTGCATACCTTAATACATCAAAACTAATGTTACAAGACTTAGACTCGCCTCGAACTCGACAAGCCAATATTTGACTTGGACTCAGACTCGGAGCCCAGACTCGATGCAGACTCAGCAAATTGAAAACCCCAAGAAATTTAGAGATTTTTAAGGATTTAAAACTTGTTTCATGCACCCTTTAATAAATAAACCTTAAAGACATGATAACATCATCAAATAGAAACTACTTTGATCCCATTTACAAACATACATCCATCACATAAGAATAAACACAAATTTTCGCTGAAGCAAATAATAGTAGTAAGACAATTAGATACATAAATGTTGTCAGATGTATACAATACTCATGGAATATGAAATCCATGGCATCAAAAGTTCCAAACAAATATCAAAACAAAAGCTACAAGTCTATGGATTAGAGGAGCCTGCATCACTCAACTTTAACCCTCCTACGTATTTGTCTAAGATAGGTCCTGGATGATGATGCAACCTTCATCTCTTCTTGTGTCTCATACTTAGTCACACCCAAAATAGCATCCAAGGTTTCTGCTCGTGCTCTATCCTCCTCCTCTGTCATGGCTACTACCTCTACCTCTTGATCCACCTGGTCGACCCCAATCAAGGTCCTCATCGCTAAAGATAGGATCCTCTGTGATGTTCCCTTATTTAATCAAGACAATGTTTCTTAAAAACCACCAAGTTCTCAATAAACCAATGAATCTCAATTGTATATCCTCAAAGATAGATTTCCAATTAAGACTCAGATCTGGAAATTTATATTGAATCTAAATTGTTGACTATATGTTATAATTATAATGGTGATATTCGAATGTCTTCCTCTGTTGTTGTTTCGTGATTGTATTCTATTGATTGGTGTGCTTATGGCTTGCAATGTCTGCCACGGTTGGTGCGAATGAACCTCTCAAGAACAACAGATAGAAATTGGGCAGTGCGTCTTCTGTTGATGACTTTTCCTTGCAGAGGGCCCGCCTTCTTCTTGTTCGCCCTGTGATCTCTGGACGTGTTCTTCTGGTTGTGAGATGTCTTCCTCTATGAAAACTAGAATCCAACACCTAACCTTCGGTTTGATCGCAGTCAACTCCTAAGTGCAGAGCTATCAAAGCTCCTGATGCTTCTTCTAATTATTATTCGCTTCCTTGATCGCCAACTTCTGAATTTTTACTGTGTTGATTGATACCTCCTCTCCTCATCGGGTTCGACTTGATAGAGGAACAATACTTCAACCCACCCATCCACTCCTTTTCTTCATGCATCCCTTCCTCAATGAGATGCGTCCTTTCATCAATGACTAATCATTGGCATTTGTCTTCTTTGATCGGTTGCATTGACCTTTGATTAGTGTAACATATTTTATTTTCCTATTAATATATCTAAATGTATCTAAATATATATGCATTTATGTGTATGTATATGTATATGTATATATTATATCTATTCAAAATATAAATATACCAAGCTTATTTTTAAATACTCGCTTTTGATGGGGACATCACATCCTCAACCTCAATGATCCAATCTGATTGTGGATCAACCTCCTCTAACATGATGGGTGACAAGTCAGTGCCCAATATTTATCTATGACGAAGGTGAAGTTTGTAATGAACATAAACTAGATCATTCAATCTCTGCATTGACAATCTATTGCGCTTCTTAGAGTGTATGTGCTCAAACATACTCCAATTGTGCTCATAGCCTCAGGCACTGCATGGTTGGCTCAACACTCAAATTGCAATCCTCTAAAGATTTGGTACTTTAACACCAAATCCCTCCCACCATGCATCTAAGATGAGAAAAAAAAAAAAATCAATCTCATTGTTCAATTTAAAGTTTCAATATTTAATAGTAATATAAAAAGGAAGTGTTAATTTTTAAACTATTATTATGGCCTTAATAAATTTGTACCTAGCTGCAATGTTGATTGAGTAGCCTTGTATATATCTCATGCAAAGAGTTCTCCTTGTGTAAGTCTAAAAATCTCAATCTTGGTGACAATTTGTGCTCCAACAAGAGAATCAGACATCCCCTTGATGATTGTGTAGAGCCCACTCAAAACCTCCCCATCCGCCTTGAATTCAAGGCATAATTGGAATTGTCAGATTGAGAAAATATGTTGTTGCATGTAGGGGCTTGTGACACTGGAGGTGCCATTGTCTATCAATGTTCTCCCAAATAGGGCGATACTTGTAGACACCCCAATTTTGACATCATAACCCTAATTAATTAAAAAAATAAATTTTAATTAATTATCCCAATTTCCTTCCCAATTGATTAAATATTTTACTATTTAATTAAATAATTGAATATCCTATTATTTAATTAATTATATCACCACATATCCTAAGGTTTCTTCCAATTAATTAAATAATATGCTATTTAATTAATCCCACCTTTTCCCATATTCTTCCAAATCTTGCTTAAGTTAATTAGTCCCTGATTAATTAACTTTATCCATTCCTTGATCCTTATTAGCACATTCTCCAACTTTTAACTCTAGCCTAGATAATGAACCCATGTTTTATTAACTCAACCCACACCTATTAAACTAATTAATCTTTGATTAAATGGTTTAATCCCTATGCCTAATCCTCATTAACATTTAGGAACAAAGACACTGTTAGAGATGTTGCTTTAGGGAAGCAAAAGACTCTGGAATCGTTCTCGGGGCCTAAGTCTAAAAAGAAGTAAGGGGGATAAGAATCCTCTTAACAACATCAAGGTCACGTGTTGTTCTCTGTTCGGTATGTAATATGAAGATGATCTCTTGGAATATCAGGGGACTTAATAGTCCCTATAAACATCTACTTAAATCTTGTTTGGCTGATTTTAAAGTTGACATTTTGCTGATCCAATAAACTAAAATGAAGAAGGATATTTTTGACAAGATTGTAAAGAATATTTGGCCTTGTGCCAACTATGTTGTTAGTGATGTTGATGGTGCTTTAAGGGGTATAGTACTTTATGGAACCCCTCCAAATTTAAGGGTTATATTGGATTTTTCTGTAAGAATAGTCTGATGCTCTCTTTGGAAAATTACCTTTTAAAAAAATGGAATTTGATAAATATTTATGCCTCCAATTCTCGTACTATAAAGCTTCCCTATGGGACTCCCTCAATAATCATATGAGTTACAACATTGGGGATTTTTGGATGCTTGGAGAGGACTTTAATTCTTTTTTATTTTCATCAGAAAAACTTGGAGGCTTGGAGGACTTTTTTGATAGCATGTTGGATCTTGCGGGTTTCTTGAACTTTGTTGGTCTCATAGATATTTCTTTGCAAGGTTCCTTGTTTACTTGGTCGAATAGGAGATAGGGTAATCATCTGATCCAAGTTGGACCATTTTCTCATTTCCTCTAATTGGAACATCCTTCCTACTATCACTTTATCTTCTCTCCCTAGAACAGGTTCAAATCACAATGCTCTTCTTTTAAGTCGGGAAGATAATACTATTAAGGGTTCATTTCCATTTAGATATGAAATAATGTGGACTCATCAGCCTGCATTCAAATATCTTGTTGAAAGGTGGTGGAATGAGCCTTGTGTTGGCACCCATGTATTATTTGGCTAATAAATTAAAGAGTTAAAGAGAGAGTAAAAGATTGGAATAAACTCTTCATTGTGAACATCTTCAATACTAAGAAAACTATTGGCAATAGTATAAAAGAGATGAAAAAATTGATGGAGGGAGGTGTGGTTGATGAAGAAATTTGTATCAAGGAATGTGACCTTAGAGCCCAATGGTTTAAAGTTACCAATCAAGAGGAGATCTTCTAGAAACAAAAGTCTCAAATTCAATGGCTTACAAAAAATTTCCATCAATCAACCATAAAGCATAGGAGCAGGAATATAATAAGACATTTAGAAAAAGGAGATGACACTATTCTTAATACTAAATATAAAATTATTGACGAGGTTGTTTCCTTTCTTTCTAATTTTCATATTTTTCAATTGCTTGTTTTTCCCACAATTTTTCAATTTTTTAGTTTCTTATTCTGCCCACGGTTCCCTAACCCACTATCTATGGCAAGGGGAAGCGTTCCCGTGGGGTTGTTCCCGAATCTTGACTTTCGCGACCTTTGAATGTTCTTCCACCTTCCCTTCAAGTAGAGAATGAGAAGATGCCCACTGCCAAGGCTCTAGTGTCTCCTCCTATTGTCATCTATGCTCACGTGCCTTCTCCTCCCGCTCTTGCTTAGAAGACCACCATTCCACTAGAAATGGTTATAAAGGATGCTCCTATAGTCGAGCAGCACCCTCCGGCCTCTTCTCAGGCCATGTCCTCTAGTGCTCGTAGCTAGCGTAACCAGCTTGTGCATGAGCTTAAGCATAGGTGAAAGACTCTAGTTATGGAGCACATTGCCTCGTAGAAGACGGAGGGGGAGCCATTTGCATCTATTTTTGCATCTTCTTCTATTGCTCTACTTTCTTCTGTTGTTCCTACTTCAATTCACATCGCTTCTATTTTTCTTTTGGCTCCTTCAGCAAGTCTTGATGATGTATGCAATGAAGAAACTTTATCTCAATTGTTTGATTTTGTTGACAATGGCCCAAGAGATGAAGAAGAACAAAAAGAAGAGGAAATCCACATGTTTCATCAATGATCAACACCATATAACCTATGAAACAGATAGGTTGGTGGTCCATTCAACACTTTGATACCACCAAATAACCTCAACATACCTCTAGACCCAAATGCAAGTAATAATCCCTCCTATCCCAAGTTGCCAACTCAATACTTCACCAGAAATGGGAAATTCGATCTCACCAAAGGAGGAAAATCTGATTTTACCAAGAGTAGACAATCTGAAGTGTATGTCAAACAAATGGGAGAGTGTGTTGTAGAAGAATTGAAAAAGGTAAAATTTGATATTTTTGCTTTTAATTTTTTAAGAGTTCCCACCATTAGAAATGTGTTCTTTAGATCATTGAGTGGGATTGCATCTTCAAAACCTTCACCAGATGCAACAATGAAGAAGGTTATGTTTGACACCTCTGAGAATGAACCAGTGATTAGAGAGATTGTAGGGAAGAAACTAGATCAACAACCAGCTAAGGACCAGGGAAAATAGTCATCCAAAGAGAAAAGTCATGCACAAGCAAAGGATAAAGGTAGAGAGAAGGATAAATCTCAAGTAGCCTAGGATGACACTCTGGTAAGTTTGTTTCAAGGAAGACTTGAAACACCTCCATTCTTACTGACCATTTGTATATTCAGAAAGAATTTTCATAATTGTTTGTTAGATTCAAAAGCTTCAACAAATGTCATGCCTTTCCTTGCATGCAAAGCCTTAGGTATCACTCCCACTCCAACTAAGTGAAAGGTCACTTAATTGGTTAAGACATAGGTAACTGTGGTTAGAGAACTAAACATAATTCCAATGTAATTTTCATCAGACCCAAGGGTGCAACAAGTTATTAACATTCAAGTAACAGACATTCCTGACACATATGGAATAATCTCGAGGAGGGAATTCACCAAAGCACTTATAGGTTATATTTTGACTGAGTATTCTCACATGTGGTTGCCATTGAAGGGACTACCAAATCAAATTCGCATAGAGTGTGAGCCGAGGATTAGGTTCATGATCACTAAATACAACGACACAAAAATGAGGTGTTGTTCTAAAAAATAGAGATAGGAAATTATGTCCCAGTAGTAAATGTCGATGAAGAAGAAGGAATAGAAGAAATTCTAATGTTACATCATGCACCCAAGGATTTGAACCAACTTCCTAACAACACTAAGATGATAGTTTAATCTAGTGATGAAGATCTTCTAGTTGATGGCAATATCGGGTTGTTTGAAAGTTTCCAAGAGTTTATGAAGAAGTGTGTACAATACTAGGTTAGTCTTGGGGAAAAGGTGGATTTTAAGGAATTGTTACTACCTAGCTAGTATAGAATACATGATGTGTCTCACTCTAAATTCAAATGCTACCTCTTCCAAACTGTTGTAGATGAAATTAAAAAGAAAATCACTCCAACAATAGCTCGGACAGAAGGACAAAAGAATCAAGGTAAGCTAGAGCCTAGACAACAAGACAACCTAGAGGTAGATCCATTGCCAAAAGACGAAGCATGCTCCATGAATTCAAAAGGTACACATCTCAACAAGTTATGGAATTTGCATTTTGATGGATCCAAATCAAAGAAAGGAGCAGGAGCTAGTTTTGAATTGATTAGTCCATCTGGTAAGACCTTTTTCACAACACAGATTACAATTTTATTGTACAAATAATGTAGTTGAGTATGAAGCTCCGGTGCATGGATTATTAATGGCGTTGTGGAAAAAGGAAAAAATATTACAAGTATTCAGGGATTCTAAGTTAGTAGTCAAGAAAGTTAGAAAACAATACTCATGTCATGATAGGAGGATAACCAACTATAGGTATAGGGGACCTAATAGAAGGGTTTGATGCATTCAATATTTAGTTGATTCCCTGGGGTAAAAATCAAACTGTTGATGCATTAGCACAAGTAACCAACACCTTGAAACCCTTGTCACTATCTGAATTGAAGAATTTTAGAGTAGAACTCACCCCTACTCCATTCGTGTTGGACAATGTGACCAACTTTCAGCTATTCAAAGATGACAAACAGATCTTGGACATCATTACTAGTTTAGATGTTTTTGCCTCTCAAATTATAAATGAAATGGAACTGAAAGAGGTAGAACTTGACATGGAGGGAGTCATCAACTTGAAGACGAACACAATACCCAGGGGCATGGTGTAGTTGGATAGAATATTGACTTTGACCATATAAGATATCAAAACCCGCAAACCAGGAAGGAGTCAACAAACAGTCAGCGTGATATGCATAATATGGGGACCGAAGGAGATGTAAAGAATGTTTTTATTGGCAAAGTTTGTACTCCGGAAGAGAAGAAATGGATAATTGGTGTGTTGCACATATACCATGATATTATACTGGGGCTAGGAGGATCTTAAAATGTATGATACATCAATCATCACACACATGATCCCACTTAAACCAGATGTGAAACTTTTCAAGCAACAACAACGACCAATAAATGTGTTGTTGGAACCTGTTATTCTCAAGGAGGTGAAGAAGTTGTCTACACACATCATCTTCTCAGTCAAAAACTCGACATGGGTGGAAAATATGGTGCTAGTATGGAAAAAGAATGGTGAAACTCGATTGTGCGTAGATTTCAAAAATTTAAATTGTGCCTTAGAGAAGGACAACTACCCAGTGCCATTGTTAGATGAGGTATTGCAGATCATAAATGGTTCACAAATGATGTCTTTCCTTGATGGATACTCGGGCTACAACCAGGTAATGGTTTAGTATGAAGATAGACACAAGACAGTCTTCACCACATTATGGGAAACCTTTGCATATAGGAGAATTCCCTTTGGTTTAATCAACACAGGAGCAACATTCCAACAAGAAATGGATATTGCATTCAAATATTTTATTGGAAAGTGCATTATCATTTATATGGATGACTTGATGTTCTCAAAGAAACAGGGTGATCACGTTTCAAACTTGTGCAAAGTGTTTCAGAAATGCAGGGAGTTTGGTATCTCGTTGAATCCGAAGAAATGCATTTTCAGAGTCATGGAGGGAAAGATGCTTGGGCACGCTATCTCCAAAAGTGGAATATCCATAGATCTCAAGTGCATTCAAGCTATACTAAAAATCCAACATCCCAAAAGCAAAAAGGAGATGAAATCGTTCTTCAGGAAGATTGATTTTGTGAGGAAGTTTATTACAAGGTTTGTTGAGATTGTAAAGCAATTGAACACAATGTTGAAGTAGGATTCCAAAGTGGAATGGACACCTGAGGCAAAGAAGGCTTTCACAAAAATAAAGAAGCCAATCACTGAGGCTCTAGTCTTGGTTAGCCCTGACTATTCAAAGCCATTTTACATATATTCTTTTGCCTCTTATCATTCATGTACAAGTATGCTAACTCAGAAGGATGATAAAGGAGATGAATACCCCATTGCATTCATGAGTGCTCCATTGAAATATGTTGAGTTGCATTATCCTAGTATCAAGAAATAGGCTTATGCCTTGGTTTGAGGCATCAAGAAATACAGACATTGCATCTTAAGGAATAATGTATTTGCATTTTCTAGATCCAACAGTCAAGATCCTTTTGATGAAGACCAAGTTGGGAGAAAGGCAAGCGAAGTGGGTTACTATGTTACAAGAATATGATATGGAGATACAACCAATGAAGTTAGTCACGGGACAAGCTCTCACATGCATGATGGTCGAACTTGATCTAGGACTTACCGATCAACAATACAATCTTGAGGATGTTTCTCCCGAAGACTGGTACAATGATATTGTGTATTATCTACTAAATCATGAATGTCCACCACATTTGCAAGGGGTGTGAAGACGTGCTCTGTGGATGAAGAGTAGTAGCTATATGTTGAAAGGTGCTATATTGTACAAGAAGAATCATGAAGGAATTTATCTTTGGTGTCCTGGGAAATCCGAGGAAGCTAAAGTAATAAAGGAGTTCCACGATAGATTCAGGATAGGACATGGATCGGGTCCCTTGACAGCTAATCAAATCTTACGTGCTAGATTTTAATAGCCCACACTATTTAGAGATACTCACAATCAAGTCAGGGCTTTCCATATTTGTTAAACTACTTCCACCAGAGAAAAACATTTTGTCCTGTTACAACTAGTCACTGAGGTAAAACCATTCGCGTAGTGGGGACTAGAATTTATCAGTTTGATCAACCCACCATCCTCTACAGGACACATGTATATTCTAACTGCTACTAACTATTGCACTAGGTGGATAGAAGTTATTTCTTACAGACAATGCACAACAAAAGTGGCAATCAATTTCTTGGAAGAATATATTATTAATCATTTTGGATGTCCATTTGCTTTAGTATGTGATAATGGTCCTGCCTTTGCATCTTTGAAATTTTTTAGGGTGGGCATTTGACTATGGGATTATTCTGAAATTTTCTTCAAACTACTATCCCCAAGGTAATGGACTAGTTGAGTCAACCAATAAGAATTTTTCGGTAATCATTCATAAATTGCTTGATAAAAATCCAAAAGACTGGCATACCCAATTATAGTTTTCTCTTTGGGTAGATCGTACTAGACAGAAAGTGGCCATAGGGACATCTCCTTACCATTTAGTTTATGGCCTAGAACTAGTTTTCCCTATTCACCTCAGGATACCTATGATGCAATTCATTAATGAATACTACGATGATGGGGAGTGTCTTGAGGCCCGTCTAGCTGAATTGCTCCACCTAGAAGAAAAATGAGATGAAGCCATAGAAAACTTCGCTAAACATCAAGGCATAGTTAAAAGCTAGTTTGATCATAGAGCCAAGGTCAAGGCCTTTAGACTTGTTGACTTGGTTTTGTATTGGGATAAGGCCCATGAAAAGAAAGGGAAGCATGGAAAATTCAACAAGCCCTAGCTTGACCCCTTCCAAATCTCTGAGATCCTAGGAGATAATGCATTTCACATAAAGAATCTCACCAAAGAGGATGTCCCATTGCCTATCAACATGAAATACCTCAAGCATTATTCCCTTTCTTGAGTCATTACATCTCATCCTTTTACATAGTTAAATTAGGTGGTTTTCTATAGGATTAGGTTTCTTTAGGTTAGTTTGCTTTCATTTTCTTTTACTCACTTCTGTTTCATTTTGGGTTCATTTGTCAGTCTCAATGTGGTAGCAGTGCCTTGTGCATTGAAAGGGGTAACCTTGCTATGCATTCATGTTTGTTCCTTGAATAAGTATTCATAAGTTGTTTGGAACTTTTTTCCCGCTTTGTGATAAGGTTTCGTTCGTTGAATTCTTGCTTAATCTAGAAAGGATTGCCTATTTGAATCCATTCACCCCTATCTCAATATTCACAAAATACACATATTTAATACTTCCAATGGGTTGTACGGTAGTTATCACAAGGTATGGATAGGTGAAAAATCTTAAAATCTATTTCAATGACCACTGTAATATCCAAACCCCACAATAAGCTTGATTGCTTATTCAGTTTGCAAAAATTATAAAAGATAGAAGAAATATTCAATGTGCAACTATATGGGTGTGTGAATAACTCTATCAGGGTTATAGACGCCCAGTTGGCAATAGAGCAATATTCATGGGGCTTGTAGTGATAACCTCATCAGGGCTATAGATGCCCGACTGGCAATGAAGCAATGTCCAAGTTACTTTTGGAGTTATATCAACTACGTAGCCTATCTTGACTGACTAATCGCTTACCTTATAGTTTCTAAGGGAGAGGAATGAACTCATTGAGCACACACATCACTGAGATATTCTTTGAGTTGATTTAATTAATGATTCTATTTCTCCCTTGAGCATTGAGTTTGTCCAATGAAGCTTTGATCCTGGTCTATGAAACCAGAGATTCTAGGTTCCAGATGAATTCTTATCCTTCAAATTCTCAAGAGCATTCCCCAACAGAGTCACCATTTTTTTTGCATTTTGCACACATGCCCCACTTGAACCATGGACCCCCTCTTTTGGTTTTTCTTTTTCACCAAGTTGGTCCACACTCATTTTGCTTTTTTGCCTTTATCTTTTGGTCTATTGCTCAAAGTGCCTTTAGATTTTGGATGTCTCTATGATGCCTTAATAATCTGTCAAACTTTCATTGAGTTTGGACAATTTGTTGAAAGAACTCTGTGGGTTGCCATCATGTGGATGTCGGGGCTTCCCATGCCATTTTTGGAAATCTCTTATAGTGGCACCATTCCCCTTGGCACCTACAACACTCATTCCCGCATACTACTCGGCTTCTACAACAATGGATTTCACAATCCCAAGTCCCACACCACGTTCGGAATCCACATATCAACTTTCCACAAGCTAGGGTTTCTCACATTTTTCAAAAAACTTGCATTTTTTACTTACATTTATTGCCCTCAACTCTATAAATAGTGATTGATCAATTTCATTTCACACCTTTTGCATTCATTGAAAATTGGAAGAGCTCCTCTAGCTATTGTTGCGATGGTTGATAAAGGCTTAGTGCCCAAAATTCGCTCCTTCATTCATGTGACTACTGTTGAGACATGGTGCCTCAAACGTATTGGTGTTTGGGCCTCTGCATTATCAAAAAAATAGTTGAATATCATAGGACAAAGTTACTAGTCTAGTCAAAATCTCTTTGGCAGGAAATGGTTTGCTACTTAAGTCATCGGTTTCTAAGTTTTCCTAACTTAAGTTGTGGGGTTCTGAAATTTCATAACCTCTCGACTTAGCAATTTTGTGGTTTTCTTCATTATCGGCATGTCATGGGTTTTGAGAACTTTGCAACCTTTGACTCAAGGTTTAGAAGTTTAGGTTTTAGCGACAGAGCGATCCCTTTGTCGACATGTCATGGCTTTTGGGAACTTCGCAACCTTCGACTTGAGGTTCAAAAGTTTGGATTTTGAGTGACTTAGCGATTGGCGTTTCATTGGTGGGACGTGGCTACTTTGGTGGGACTTTAAAGTCTGTCCCCCTAATAGACCAATGACTATGGTGGGACCTAAGCTATCAAGGTGAAAGCAATAATCGGTGCAAGCCATGCTGCCTCAGCAGTAGGGACCACATGGAATGATATGGACTACATCGGTATGACTTCATTATATCGATGGGAGATGACATGTTGTCTCACCGATATGGTGATGAGGTTGACTTGGTAATAATGTCGAAGTAGGAACCACATGGACTAGTACAATGAACATCAGAGTGACTATCTTGTATTGGTGGGAGGCGATAAGATGTCCCATCGATATGGTGATATATTGTTCACTTCACATGGTTGTTGTGAAGCAGTTGGAGCAATTAACTCTTTGATATTTTGTTAACTATATGGAATGCTCTTGACCATTTACTAATGTTTCTCATTGGAAATTGAACCGATCCATTCCCTGTTGGAATGTTGTAACTAGGGTTAGGGTTAAGAACGAATGATATAAAACCCTAGAATGTTCTGCAATGAGAGTGAGAGGGAAATAAAACGAGGTTATGCTTTTGGATTCTCTCTAGAATGGAACAAGATGTAAACTCTGTAAAGGCTTAGAGCTTGAATTGTATTTGTAATTGTTTTGTTACTGAATAATACAATGGCCATATGGGATTTTGGAGTGTGGGGTTTTTTACCTGAAAGGGTTTTCCCCATGTAAATCTATATGTTCATATCATTTGTTCCATCTTTCATGTTTAATGGTGTTGTTTGGAACTGGTTTTAATTAGCATTAACTTTTCTCTAAGGGTCAATGTGGGAAATGAACTATGTTTGATTCCACTTTGTAACATAGTAGTACGTGTCTTTGAGGCAATGTAAAGGGAATAAAAGCCACCAAAATCACTACTGGTCTTAGATGTTCATTCTGATATGACGGATATTTCCCAACAAGTGGTATCAGAGCCTTCTTCTGGGATTTTTTTTCTTCTTACACATGCAGGTTTGTGAGTTGCATGTACTTGCATGGACTCACATGTGGCTTGCATGTTCTTGCATGTTGATGCATGTAAGAATTCTTGGTGTTTCTAGTTCTGGGTATTCCTTCTGTGAAGATTTCTTAGTGTGGCAGGCTTGAGGAAATCTGAAGGAATCAACTGATGTTTTGATCCTTTGGTGAGTAGAAATTATTTCTCATTTGTTTGAGTTCCAAGAGACAACATGCAGTATGAAGGATGGGGAAGATGAAGAAACTTGAGTTGGTCATATTGAAATGGTGTGACTTGAAGCTCATGAGTTGGCAATGGTATAATCCTGATGCATGGGGTGGAATATTATTTACTCTATGGTTGGGTTGCAGTAAATATTTCATATTGGGTGTATGTGAGGGGATCCCTAATGATATGGAGAAGATTGGGTTGTTTCTTAGCTATGGAGAAATGTGTGTATGCTAGGTGGTTTTTCCTGGTATTGGAAGGAATAGTTTTATGGTACCCTGATTGCATGAAGGCTATGGAGTTGGTCATCGAATGATATGAAAGCTCCTGCAATAGCTTGTCTCCCTCGGATGCACGTACATGTTGGTGGTTGAGGAGTTGGCCTGAAATGGGCCTGGAGTTTCTAACTACCTTTTCCTCTCATGGATTCTTTGTACCTCCATGGTTCAAACTCATGCTTCTAGGTCTAAGAGTATTTTATAGGTTTTCTTAAAAATCTACAGTGATGCTCATTCATGATAATCCATTTTTTGGTTTCACTGTTATGGTGTTTATGTTTTAGAATTTTGAGTTGTCCAGATGTGAAGTGGATATGGGTGTGCATGGGTGTTCTCAAACATAGTGGTTTTGCAAGTTTTACATGGTCAAGAAAAAAAAACTTGTGGTTTTGTCGAGCTATTGTTAAACTATTTTCTAGACCTTGGATTTTGGGGCATTGCTAGATGAGATAGTTGTAGTTCTACATGCATGCTTCATGCATGGTAAGAGAAAGTATGTTTTCTTTCTCTACATGGGAGTGTTGGTAAGTGATTCATCACTCAACATTCTTGTGGTGGTGCTTGGTGGTTTCCTAGACTATGGTGCTCATTGTGGACATGATTGGGAAACCGGATTTGGACTTGATCTGGTGTTTGAGTCATGTTGTCTATGTGGTTATTCTCTTTGAGATATTAATGTTGTTGTTTCCAGTGTGATGATGGTTTTTACGTTTTTTTTGATTGATCTTCAAGTTATATGGTTGGTGGATTAGCTACCCATTGGCTACAGTGAGATAACTCAGAAGTGGATTGTCTATATCCACGAGGTTGATTCAGTGTTGGTGCAAACTTGTTAGTTGGCCTTGTCTTTGGTCACTTGTGCATTGGTGTGGTTGCTTTGATATGAGAGGATGGATGGTGTTGAGTACCTGAATAGTCAGTTATGGGGACCTATAGCATGTTGTATCACGATGTCATGGATAGCTTGGATACACTGCTTTGTGTAATCTTTTGACATGATGATAAGTTTTTGCTTGGCTTTGGAGACCTTGGTGTTGCTTGGTGTTGTTGTGAGATGGATATGGTAATGAGTGGACTTGGAGGTTTTTTCATTATAGCAGATGTTTTGTCATTTGCTTGGAAAGCTCGGTATCACAGTTCAGTGGGAGCTTTAGCAATGACTATGGATTCATCACTTAGTGATGGATGATCTTCTTTAGTGTTGTAGATGTTACTAGAAGGATCTCTTAGATCCTATTGTTGTAGAAGGGTTCTTTCGCATTTGCATGGACACTAGTTGGAGATGGGTCATCTTCATGATATTGAAGATGTGTAACATCTTGGATCCATGGAGGACTCCTAGATTCTTTGGTTGAGGTATCAGTGGTGCTTAACAGGTGATATAGGTTTAGAGTTTGTTTGTTCTATGTCATGATATACTCTTGTTTTTTGCATTAGATTTTTGGCATGATACATTGCTATTGAGACCATGGTTAGTTCACTTGAAGCATAGTATCTCCTAAGGGGGATGTTTAGATCATGATGTCATCATAAGTTCCTAATTCAGATGATTGGAGTGTTGACAGTGGCCTGGTGATTCTCTGTGTTTTGGGTACATTGGTTAAATGCTTGAGAACTTCATGATAGTGTAGTAATGCAATTTGGAGTTTAGCATGAAATGATCATTTGCAGATGCTCATGGATACATGGATACTAAGGTGAGGTTGTAATTCTCTTGAGATGAGAAAAGTATACTGAGATGGTTACTCTTGGTGAGATTTTAGTAGAAAGTCCAAGGAGCCTACACCTTGGTTGGACGTGAGTTCAATAGAGACCAAATGAAGAGATTTCTCTTCGAGAAGTCATGAGGAATTTCTTACCCTAGAAGAGCATTCTCATTCCCCACTCTTGGTCTACTCAATAGATTGTCGTTTGAAAGGTATTTCCCATTATTGCTTTCATATGTGTTTGTGCTTTGATTCTCATGGAATGAGTTGATTCTTCATCATTGGCTTTGGATACTCATTTGAGGATTGGTTTAGCATGTGTCTATATGTTGTATCTTTCATAGATATGGATCTTGAGCTCTATAGTTAGTTCTAAAGGATCTTTAGCATGGTTATCTCCTTGTGCTTTTGTGTGTTTTTAGTTTAAGATATCATTTATTGGTGAGGATTGTTAGGAGATGGTTTTATGGGCTAATTTCTTGAGATGGAAATGAAATAGTTTGATCTTCTTGGAGAAGCTTGCATCCATATAATTACATGATATATATGTTGTGTTTGATTTTGAAGATTGAACGGTTGGGTGTTGTTATGGTGTTCTCTTTGGGGTGTTGTGAAGGAGATCATACTTGACATAGTTGGAATTTAGAGGTGTATGTAGGAGGATTTTCTATAGGTTCAAGATGTGTAGAGGTGTTCTCTTTGGTTTTGGTTGTCTTCCTGGATGTTTTGTTTCACATTACATTGGTTTGAGGTTTGGTTGGAGCTGTAGTGATCACTAGCTTGTGGTCATATGTTTTCACTCATGTTCTTGGGTGATGACATGGAGGGTCTTAATCTTTTTCCTTTGTTGGGTGTGGAGAACTTGGGAGAGTTGTGAAGACTTGTTGTGAGAGATGTATTTACAAGTTTTGTATATCACTGTGGATGGTTCCTTGAAACTACATGTTTACACTCTCTATGTTATGCTATTGGTAGACTCATTATTCCTTTTTCTTTTAGATTTGGAATTACCCATGCAGTGGGAGTTCCTGGACATGTTTGGTCTTCTTTGACTAGTTTGTACATGGAGCCTATATCTGCGGTTGATGGGTTCATTGTGTTACTAGCATGAGTTTACTAATGAGGATACCTTGGAGTTATGTGAGATTGGATGGATTAACACTTGTTGTGGGTGCTATTTTCAGTCGCATGGGTTGTTCAATTGGATGGGAGTAGTCATTTCTCTAGTTGTTGTTCTAGCTAATGTTCTATCTTGTTTCTAGAGGATAACTTCATGGTTGTGTTCATGTTGAGTGATTTGAAGTTGAAATTACTTTTGTATAGCTTGTTGAGCTCAGTGGAGTGGTGGCAGTGTATTGAAACCCTTGATGTCATTTGGTTCTGATAGTGGTGTATCGGATTAGACTGGTGCATATGTATGCCATGGCTTGTTCCTTTTCGTTGGAGGATGGTTGGAACTGTAGCATGATATGGTAGACATTATAGATGTTGTTGCTGGTGTCCTAGGTGATACAAAGGATTTATGCATTGATTGGTAGGTAGTGTGTTCTTCAGAAAGTGGAAGAATGTTGAGACATGGTGCCTCAAACATATTGGTGTTCGAGCCTCTACATTATCAAAAAGATAGTTGAATATCATAAGAAAAAGTTACTAGTCTGATTGAAATCTCTTTGGCAGGAAATGGTTTGCTACTTAAGTTACGGGTTCCTAAGTTTTCCTAACTTAAGTCGCGGGGTTCTGAAATTTCATAACCTCCCGACTTAGCAACTTTGTGGTTCTCTTCATTATCGGCATGTTGCAAGTTTTGAGAACTTTGCAACCTCCAACTCAAGGTTCGGAAGTTCAAGTTTTGAGTGATAGAGTGATCCATTTGTCGACATGTCGCATCTTTTGGGAACTTCGCAACCTCCGACCCAAGGCTCAGAAGTTCAAATTTTGAGCAACTTAGCGATTGGTGCTTCATCGGTGGGACGTGGCTGCTTCGGAAGGACTTTAAAGTTTGTCCCCCTGATAGACCAATGACTACCGTGGGACCTGAGCTGTTAGGATAGAAGCGATAATTGGTGCAAACCATGCTACCTCGGCAGTAGGGACCACATAGAATGATATGGACTACATCAGTATGACTTCATTATATCGGTGGGAGATGACATGTTGTCTCATCGATATGGCGATTAGGTTGACTTGGTAATAATGTCGAAGTAGGGACCACGTGGACCGGTATAGTGAACATCGAAGTTTCTATCTTGTATTGGTGGGAGGCGATAAGATGTCCCATCGATATGGCAATATATTGCTCACTTTACATGGTTGTTGTGAAGCGGTTGGAGCAATTAAATCTTCAATATTCTATTAACTGTATGGAATGCTCTTGACTATTTACTACTGTTGCTTGTTGGAAGTTGAACCGAACCATTCCTTGTTGGAATGTTGTAACTAGGGTTTGGGTTAAGAACGAATGATATAAAACCCTATAATGTTTTGCAATGAGAGTGAGAGGGAAATAAAATAGGGTTATTCTATTGGATTCTCTCTAGAATGGAATGAGATGTAAACTCTGTAAAGGCTTAGAGCCTGAATTATCTTTGTAACTGTTTTGTTGCTAAATAATACAATGGCGATCTAGGCTTTTGGAGTGTGGGATTTTTTACTCGAAAGGGTTTTCTCCACGTAAATCTATGTGTTCATGTCTTATGTTCTATATTTCATGTTTAATGGTTCTGCTTGATTGAATCTATTTAATGGTGTTGTTTGGAACTGGTTTTAATTAGCATTAACTTTTCTCTAAGGGTCGATGTGGGAAATGAACTATGTATAATTCTGCTTTGTGGCGTAGTAGTAAGTGTTTTTGAGGCAATCTAAAGGGAATAAAAGCTACCAAAGGAACTACTGATCTTAGATGTTCATTTTGAGATGACTTATATTTCCCAACAACTGTCAGGTTTGAACTTCCTTAGCATCCATCACTTGATTTGTAATTCAAACTTCCATCATTTTAGGATTTTGGTGATCACTATTCAAACATAAACGGTAAACCCTCTTCATTGAACTATGTGCTTGAAAGATGGTCATATGAATTCGTCAAAGTCCCAATGTTTATGCAGAATCATGAGTGTGGGATGCCACCTCTCGCCTAGCCATTTCAACAGAATGAATCACAATGGAATCCATCTCTATAACTCCTACATGGGCCACTTTCACATTATAAACCATGCTTCAAAACTTTAACTCGAAGAAAATTCTAAGTATGAAAAGTTTGTAGAAATTTGTGTGCAAGATGCCACCCGCAAGAAGATGGCCCTTGCAAGCCATTTCGACGGCTTCTGCTTCCATGGCATCCACATTGGTAAACTTTGCACTTAATTAAACTTGCAAATCAATCATCCTTCGGCATAAATTCTTGACTTATATATGCATTGTGGTAATTGATATGCAATAAGTTGTCTATAGGAGGCCACAAACTTTAGGCCATTTTGATGGCAGGATCTTAAATGGCATCTGCCTCCATGGTTTCTACATAGGAATTTTTTGCAAACCTTGGAATGAGCCACAAATGATTGCATCATTAACTTTAATATTTCTACATCATTAGTTGAGTTTGAAATGAAAAGTTCAAGTGCTTGAGATTCCTTACAAAAATCTGAGTGTGGGAAGCCATGACCTTCACGTTATTTTTTTTAGCATACTTTTCACCGACTTCTTCCCCTAAGGCTTTTGCACTAAACTTTTCTGCAATGGGTCAAAATTGAAAAATGAACTTAGTCATGACACTAGCTTGCTTTGATTCAATATTTCCCATGTTTTTGCATCAAAATTTGATAAGTATGAAAATATTGTGAGAATTTCATCGCGAGGAGCCACCTATGGATTTTCAATGTTTACAAGCCATTTTTATAGCCTATCCTTAACCGGCATCCACATGCCCAACTTTTGCATGGCAATTTTCTACAACACTCAAGGTGATAATTTTCTTAAGTTTGATAAAATTAAATATCTTTCATTCCATATTTCCCACATGCATGAATGCGTTCGCATTGAAATAACTAAAATATTTTCCAAAGCGGAAATGTGGGTGTGGGATGCCATTTGTGGGGTGTTGTTGCATTGGTGCAACCAACATTGGCTTCCGCAATGACGACATCCACAAAGCTTTGGCCTGCAAAATGACAAAACCCGCAAAAGACAAGAAGCAACTAGAAATGGATGAATTTGATGGTTTTTCTTGGACATTTGATACATTTAAGGATGCTTTATGATAATCTAGTATATTGTTTCTCCTTAATTCGTCAACGTACTTATTACACATTCTCTCTACAGGATTTATGGAAAAGATTGAAAAGACTGACAAAACTGGAAAAAGAACTAAAGCAACAAAGAATGAGAAGGAGAAGGAAAAAATGAAGTATGAATTTCATGGAGTAGAATTTACCTTGAATATTTTGTCACACTGGGACAAAGTGACAGACACTAATTTGGGATAGATTAACATTAATGAATTCCGGAAATGTGTCTTGGTCTAGCCCAAGGATGAAAATGCATGGAAACTAAAGAAAAGTTGCATTGCACGAGAGGCAAGTTTTCCCTTGGCTCTGATTAGTCCAAAGTTTATGTACAGGTGACGAGAATGCTACCACAAAGAATCTAGGAGAATAATAACTTTTAAAGTATGGGTGTTGGCTGACCTTACACCCATGTCAGTTGGATGAACTTTCAAGATTCCTTCATTCAATAAGATGGAAGATTGCATGAAGGAGTATGTCAGTAATGTATGGAAAGGAAACCCTATGGCTTGTATGAAAACGATAAATCAAACATCGATGCTTGATCTCTTCCCTAGTGCAGGTAAGCTTCCTAAAAAGATTTATCAAAGTGACTTCATGGAGGAAGTCAATGATCTATTAACGCTCCTTAGCAAAGTAATGGGAGTCCTGATCTCCTCTATCTTTGAGGATTGGATGTGGTACTTTATAGAGGAAATTTTAAGGGGAGACACAGTTTCATTGGGCTAAGATGATAAGCGATAATATTCATGCTCAGATTGTCACAATAAAGAAGAATCGAGAGTTTTATATGACTTCCTACATTGTTTACCTGCTGGCAGTAAATTTTCCATAGAAGGGGCTAATGTGCATAGGTGATCTCATAACAAGGAAATTCCAATCTATTTTTTATGAATGTTACCTGCAAATATAGTATTGGAATTTCAAGAAACACTATAGGCGGGTGAATGATGCCTTTATCATGCATGTTCTATGGTCATTGTCAAATGATTCTAGGAAAAGATTGTTACAATGTACCAAAGCTTTAATACAGAACTTTGGGTACTGGATCATCCAATTCCCTAAATTCACTTACTTAAGAATTGAAGGTTTCGAGGGAGCTCCATACCAATTGCCTAAATATCCTAGTGATAGGATTTTTTTTGGAACTTAATAGGAAATTACATGCCTCACACTTTTTGTTGCAATCAAAACATTGTGTGGGAGTCCCCTACACTATCACCTTTAGTCAGGGGTTATATTGGTGTCCTGCTGCCCCTTGTGTAGAAAATCCAAAGAAGGAAATTTCAAAATATGATCTTATTTTGTACACTGCACAAGGAAGTGTGGATCTATGGGGAAAATTGAAAAAAAAAAGGGTAGGAAGGTGGCATGATCATAAGACACATATTGAGGATTTCTAGGAAAATTGTGATGATGATCGTGAAGTACAAAAAAGGATCTATATGAGAATGACAATCAAGTTCATAAGAACTCTTGACTTATATGTTTTCTCAAATCAAGTGGTAGAAGATGACAACACTCATGAAGAAAAGGATTTAATGCCATTGCCATTTCCAAGGCTCCCCTACTAGTTATTGATTGGGCAGAGGAGAAGATAATGGATTTGGACACAATCATGCACTCAATGATGCAATGAACGAAGAAGTGGTTATATTGTCAAGTGGCTCAATTAGAGTAGCAAGGTGTTGAACTTACCTATGGAGAATAGGAAGAAGAAAAAATATAGAAAGAAAAACTAAAAGCGAGGTTGAGGCTGGTTCTTTGGGTGAAGCACCAAAATCTCCACTGGCCACTCGATCAAGAAAAAGAAAAGAAGTAGTGGAGAGGCAGTCAACAAAAAAATAATGGGTTTAAACAAGGAAGACTGTGGAGGGATGAAGACCTCTGAAAAAGGCCAGGAAGATAGGAACCTTTGTTATTGAGATGGAAATGATAAAAGAAGAGCCCTTTCCTCTGGAAGATGATCCAAATCCACAATTTCCTCCATCATCCGCTACACCACTACCATCTACTTCCACTCCACCTCCACTTCCTGTGTTGTCTTTGCTTGCTGTGGACATCTTGGTTCACCTCACCTCTACCACTCCAACCACCTCTGTGGTTGTGATTGATTCTTCCTCATCGGCCTCATCTTCCCCATCTTCCTCTTTGATTTTTTCTCCACAACCCATTTTCTCCACCTTGCTAACTACTATTTCCACTACCCCTTTGATACCAACTACTTTACCTAAGTCATTTTTGGCCTATTTATAGAATATGCCTTGGAGTTTGTTAGAGACTTTATTGTCTTTAGAGGAAAAACAATTGATGTCTCAACTGATTACCACTCTACCAACTCATCCTCCTCCTACTGAGCCACCCAATATGGAAGCAACCAAAAAGATATGGGAGGAGATGCAAAAGAAAGGGAAGGAGTAGCTTGAGGAGGCGGTTAGTGCAATTGAAGAATCTGCAAGGTTTGACCAAGATGATTATTATGAGCATGCAGATGAAGGATTGAGAATTGTTGAATTGGATGAATAAGCTTCAAATGATGAAGGACAAAAACCTCCAAAAGAAGGAGAGCTAAGTAGGTTTGATGAGCACTTCAACTTGGAAGCATCCAATGAAGAGTGTGATAAGGAGAAAAATGAAGAGGAGTTCTAGGAAATAGATAAAGGTAAGGATCGATGTAATGGGGAAATTCACTTAAGAAAACAAGAAGATTCTTGACAAGATGAAGAAAGGGAAGACCTTGATGAAAGAAATGTAGAATCTTCTCAAGAAACAGGAGTTGAGCATGATATAAAGAAATAAATACTGCAAGAAGAAGAACATATTGAAGAAGAAAAGAAAGTTGAAGATGCTCCAAAGCATAGAGATGATGAGCCATTGAAAGATTGTGAGGAAACCAAACAAATGCATGAGCTCAACACTACATCCTCTGATCAGTAAATTGAGATTCCTTCATGGTTGGAGTAGCAATTGAAAAGTAAGGCTCTAGTATTGCAGGATCCCAAAGCTCGTCTAGAAGCTATCTTAACACATGCTCAAAGGAAACCCAAGGAAAAGAAAAAGGAAAAGATCAAGTCACACATCACAACTGACACTTCGGGCTCTCGTATTCTACATGTAGTGACACTGCTAACAGACAAGGATGTAGATATAATTCAAGCTATAGATTATCAGGTGACCTCCATCAATATTGGTCCTACTACTCAAGCCTAGAAAATAGATGAATTTCGAGGATTAGTTACCAATATCCTAAATCAAATGGACAAAGATTAGGCAACCAAGGAAGAATTGAAAGCAAAAATGGCCAAATTAATAACCTTCATTCAATAATGGGTCACACTAGGGGATAAAGTCCCAACAAAGTCTCCAACGCCTGCAATTATGTCAAAGGAAGAAATAAATAAAAATGGAGAGAATGAGGACGTGGACTAGGTCTACTTTAGACTGGTTCAAGAAAGTGACTGATATGGGAAACAAGGCCATTCATTATGAAGTTGATATGCACAACAATTTTCTAGTTTTGAAAATTGAAATTGAAAAGGAGATTGAAGAATGTAAGGATTTTCCTTGATACTATAATGTTACATTCCCAAAGCTACACTGGATCAAATGGTTATCTGTAGAAGTTCTAGAATATGAGTTGGCCTTACCTAAGGATCAACATAATTTTCCCAAGGCTTGGTTATTCACCCTCAAATTTAGAAAGGGGGTTCTTTAGAAGGCATTGCTATGCCTTGAGTCCATTGACTCACGTGTTATTGAGAATTTGTTTGAATGTGATGAAATTCTAGAGTTGCTTCATGGAGTAGAAATACCTACTCAGAACTTGGATTGTGGGCCTATGAGGAAAGAATTTCAGAGAAAGATGAAGGGAGATACTGATAGTAAACTAGGAATTTATCTCGATTTTGCTGCACATCCCTTCACCCATTTTGAATGAGTAATTCAGAGGAGAAGTTTGTGTGTGGAACATGTGGACTTGATGGATGAATTCAAATTAATCACCTTCAAAATCAGCAAGTTAGAGTTGCCACATCACTCCAAACTCAAGGATACTTTGATGAAATTTATTCATTATGTTGTTATATAGAAGGAAGCTACATATTTTAATAGAGGATATTTTTTTGTAATTTCTAGCTAAAAGAAAAAATAGTTACATGAAAGTGCGTACCATATTCTATTTAATATTTCTTTAATATAAAATAGATAGGGACTATTGCACATTCTCCTAGGTTCACATGTGAACCAATTTTATATTAGGAAATATTGTAATTACATTTAATATGATGAAAACCCTAGGTAGTAGTAAATCTAGGCCATTGAATGTAAATAAATCTTGGCCATTGATTTAGATTGTAAAAACTATAAATAGAAGCTTCCTCTCACTTGCAAGGGGAGAGATGAATTGTTGTATGAAGGAATTTTGAAGCAATATAAAGGAAGGCATTGAAGTGGGTGAATTCCTTATGTGATCCAAATGTATGCATGATTCCATCTTCCAATTTCATTTATAGTTCAGTTTTCAGGTTTATTAGTTCATGGTCAGTTTTAATGGTGACAAAGTGTTAAGGTATTTGATGCACTTCCAACTCATGCTTTTGGTGGTTTACTGATGGTAAATTGTTGTGTAAAGTTAGTCCGAGCTTACTCTTTTAATGCCCTCAAGTTTAACTGTGAATTTTCATGCTTCATGTGTTAATGCCATAGTCTAAAAATATGAAGACAACCTTGGGAGATTGCACTAGTTTTGTGATACTGTAGAACTTTCTTGGTTAAGAAAAATCTGGTTTTTGGAGTTTTTCTACCTTAATACCTACCATTTTTATTGTTTTTCTTAGTTTTCAAAATTAGAAATACTCTTTCAACCCCTATATCTTTGATATTTCTTCAAAAAATATGAGTTAGGATTTTAGCATCACTACATTGTTCTATCTGATGATTAAAAGTAAATTTTAGATTGTTGTTCAGAAATTATAGTCAAAGTTTTATCAGTCTTCAGACTTTTGAAACCCTTGTTGCAAACCTATCAGTTCTAGCCTTGTTCTACCATAAATGCCCCTTTGTGTTACTAGCAAAACAAATAATCACTGAGTTGTTTCCTGCATTGTCAAGACCTGAACTTAGAGACCTTGGGGTTGTTTTATGAAGTTTATGTGTAGATAATTACCTTTCAAGAGAGATAGACTCATACTTTTTCTATGTTGTGCAGTACAAAAATCCTCATCATCAGGTCCAATAGACTAGCACAACATAAAAAGGAAATTTAGGTTTATGAGATTTCTAGTAGTTCGGAATAGGATGAAGACCAAGAGGCGAGCACGCAAGACATAGTTGAGGAGACTGAAGAGCTTGTGGAAGGACCAAGTCTCTTCCCTGAGTTGAATAGGATGATTCAAGAGGAATCCACTCCAGATTCCTCTAATCACCAGACTCAGGTGGAATAGACTAACAGGGTGGAAGCTGCCAAGGATGAAGACCCAATAACCTGGTTGCTCATGTTGCTAAACTAGAAAGAAAGTTTATAAGGCTAACTCGGTTCACGATCAAAATCATCCACTGCTCTACTGTCACTTTGTTGGTGGTGTTGAAAGAGGAGGTTGACAAGAAGGATGTCAAGGTTGAATCTAGCAATAATTGGCTTGGGGATGATGTGTTGGAACTCCTCATGGAGGGGTGGGAGGGTATAGCTAGGTGATGGGGGGTGTGTGGTTTGTTGTTGGGTGGGTTATCTTTTTGTAGTTTATTTGTTGTCTCTATATTTGGATATTATGTTGCTACTAGTTTTTTTTTTTATCTAAACTTTGGCCCTTGGAGCTCCTTGTGTTAAGGGTACTGCACCCTGTAAATGCAGTTTATATTATCAAAAACATTCACCCACTTTCCAAGTTAAATAATTACTTTAATTATTTAATTATCCTATATTCTCTCAACATTATCCACTTCATCAACAATAAATAAAACATTTTATTTATTTATCTAATTTCAAATTTCACAATCATCAAATAATTAATTAATTTTATTAATTATTATCTTATACATTTCCACCTTGTTCTTAACAAACACTCTCTTCTAGTCGACTAGATAATCAATGCCAGTCCACTGATCAATCAAATTAGTTCACTCCCACTCAATGAGAGTTAATGAAGCAATCAAATCCCTTAACTGATCAATCAATTCCTCATGCAAATAGTTAACTGAAATCTTACAACCAGTTGTAGTCAGTTAACTTGTTCATCAATTCCTCTCAAGGATTCTTAACCCTTGATCTTGATTAACCACCTCTTAATCCTAATCATCCATCCAAATCAATCTTTTCTATAAAAGCAACCCTCATTCCTCTTTTAAGGATAACCATGATTCTTTGATGTTTTACATCCATTTATCTTATCCATTCTCATTGAGCTTTATGATACATAGTGCACACATAGCTGAGAGCAAAGGCAATATAGAGAGGAGCAATGGAGGTAAATCAAGTTTGACACAAGGAAGATAATTGTAGTGTTTTGTTATTTAATTTCATTATGTTGATTGTACTTCATTGTTTGATTGAATTGAGTTAGCTTGAATTACAATTTAGTGGTTTCTATATTTAGTTCATGCTTTATTATTATGAATCTCATTTCCTAGTTGACACAATGGACACTTTAAAAAAAAATTAAGATTTAAACAACCTAATGCAATTTTAATGTAAATCTGACCTAAGATGATTGAAGTTAACCCTATTGCAACCTATATTGCCATATGATATGTAATTTTTTGATTTTTTATGTTTTATGATGCAAAAGTGAATGCCTAAATAAACAATGTAACACAATGCAATGATAAACCTAGATATAGAATGATTTTCCTCAAATTTTAGAAGGTTTATAATACTAACATGTCGGGTTCACCATAATGAAATGAAGAAAAAGTGAAACCCTAGGGATAATCTCACCCTAGGATTTCAATGGGATGGTACTTTTTCTATAACATTTTATTTAAAGGATTGAGGTAGCGGGGGTCTGATGAATTTGGAAAAGGTATAAGACTAACTTAAAACCTGAAAGGTGAGTCAACCTGCCATTGACCAAACATGGGATAGAATTTAAAATGAAATGCAACGAAATGACTAGAATAATGATGCAAAAATAGTTAATTCAAAAGGTTAGACAAATTCATACTTCAAAAATGGACTGAGTAGAGTTTTGCGCACCTGTGATACAAATTTGGAGCTAAAAATAGATGACTAAGTCATTTGGGGTGATAGTGTCCTTTTGACTAAAATTCAGATCTGATTTTGCATCCTTTGGAGCCAGATCAAAGCCTTCTTCCTCCAATTTTCACACTTTCAGATCTTCATTGGGTACCGAGATAAATAAGTTTTTGTATGTTGTCAGGGTGTAGGGTTTGAATGCAACAATGGATAATGGAACTTCAAAATTCTCCCAATTTTCTTCATATTTGAAACCTACACATTCAAAGAAAGAGGAAGGGTTATGCCATATAGGGGCTTTCCTTAGTCTAACCTCGTGCTAGTGTTTCCACCTCCACAATGGCAATGTCAATGTCAATGAAAGAAAGATTATCCTTTTGAGGGATAGAGGCTAAATGATAAATCCATGATGAATCAATAATGGACTACAACTCACCACTCAAAATTGACTTCCTTGAAGGACTGACGCCATACAAATCTCCTCAAGGCTTGATTTTTGTTTATTTGATTTTCTTGAAGACCTACAAGGGTTAGATCTCACAAATAATATGATAACATAAATATTAAAAAACTCATACACTTTGACATGATGCTTTGATATTAAATTTCTACCATAAATTTGCTCTTGACTACTCTTGACTTGCTTGATTACTTGATAGTGCTCTTGATTTCCAATAATTTCTAATTAGTTTTCAAATGGTGAAATGACCAGGTATTTATATGCAATTATTATAATTTTTTGAAAATTAAATCCCAATAGTCGACATTTGGCATTTGAAATTCAAATGATAAAATACCAACTCTAACATATTAAATTTTGTAGGCAAAATAGGGGGACCAAGTCGCATAGGGTGACTTAGTCCTAGCCCTATTTTGCAAACTATAAAGTGTTGGGAGAAAAATATTAAATGTATGCATTGGTTTTCCACATGGGTTTTTTTGATAAATATCCAAATGGGCCATAAAATACATAATTTAGGAAATTAGGTGTACAATTAGGTCCATTCATTTAGGGGGGAGCAAAACATAGTGTGAATTTGTCAAAGGTGATAATTTACAATGCTACAATATGTTCTTGTTTTGGTTGAGACATGTAAGATTCATTTTCATGTTTTGGTGAAGGTTGTAATTCATCATGATTCATTTGGATAGCTGTTTGATCATCAAGTAATGTCTTATTATTTTCACCCAACTAATGAGCAATGGCACGATGCCTACGCCTATGATCTTTAACATTTTAATTTATTCTTGTTTAGTTTTCAATTTTTGAAAGTGTAAGCATGGGTTTCTCTAGTATTGGTCTCTTTTCTTTCCTTAGTGGAGGAACTAAAGGGACCACCGGGGTTGGGAAACCACTATCTCCTTAGGTCTATAAATTTTTTTCTCTTTTTGTGGCAGAAAGGTAATCATTTGATTGTATCTTGGTATTTTATATGATATTGGTGGGGGAATTGCAATGTAAATGCCTTGTGTACTTGGAAGGATATTCGATTTGGACATGGGTTCACCCACAACCTATGGGGTGGGAGGAACAACCATAGACTGGTCATTCTCTGAAATATTCTAAGGGATAATTTTGTTATGTATCTTTCCTTAAAATTTTGATATGAGTAGAAAAAGAAATCCTCACAAGGCTTAATAGGTTTTATAGATTGAGGCCAAAAATAGTTTAGGGAAAAGTTTCCATGGGAAGCTAAATGTTTAAACCCACTATGATGAACTGTATAAATTTTATTTTCAAATGGGAACTTTATGCACTTGTGGATTACTGACAGGACAACATTCATGGAGTATAGCCATGGATATCTTGGCTTCACATGGAATTGGTCCGATGCTGAGATGATGGTGAAGGATACATCTACTTGTTTTGGTCAAAATTTAAGTGGAAGATTTATCAAACCTATCATAGGGTGAGTGAAACCTTCATGATTTTTTAACCACACTTTCAATTGTTCATAAGAATATTCATAAAGTTCATGCACAAACAAGAATTCATCAGTGATCAAATTCTCTAGACACACAAGATCAATGAGTATTCCTAGTGTAGGTTTGCAGTTAATATGTCTTGAAATATAGAGAGGACCATCTGGAGCATGTATAGATGAATCAATATGCATGAAAGCAATTCCAGGTAACAAAGTAGTTTATCCCTTGTGAGGTTGAACATCTATTAGAGTAACCATATTATCTAGGACATCCTCATCCTCATTCTTATCATCAAAAGCTTGCATAAAGTTGGATGTATGATTTGGCATTAGATTTGTGAAAATTTGAAAATTTTGATTAGGTGGAGCTACAAACTTGTTTCCTTTATCATTAACATTGGCCATCTGGATGTGATTAGAATTGATGAGGTCTTGTACTTGATGTTTAAGGCACATACAACATTATGTATTTTTTCCATGTGTATGATGATATTGACAACATACTTTTGGATTGAAATTTAGAGATAAAGGTTTTGTTGTATCTATGGGTCTAATCAGAGGTAATTGGATTAAATTCTTACTCAATAATTATAGCAAGATTGAATGGAGTCAAGAAATTGGGTAAATTGTCTATCTCTCGACCTAAATTGGTAAGGAGTTGTACTCATGGATGCAACATGTGATTTAATGTTATTAACTATTTGATGTGTGTTTATCTTGATAAAGTTCTTGTTTTGTTTCTTGAATGGTTGATAATTGTTTTGACGTACAAATCCGGATTGCTTAGTAGGATTCAATGATTATGTTCCTTCATACTGACTAACTGATATATGATAATAATGAAGAGTCATACACAAGTGTGTAAAGGATGGATAATTCATCAACAATATCTTATCCCTAATTCTAGATTACAAATTTCCTACCCTTTGAACATCAACATCAGGGAGAGTATAGTCTATTTGTAAGTAAATAAATTGATATCATCCTATAAAGTTTGTTACTTTTTCCTTAGTTTCTTGTTTGCAATGTACTAAATCAGTTAATGTGATTTTAGGACCAATGTTTGCTTGAAAATATTGAATAAATACATCAACAAGTTCATTGAATGAATATATGGAGTTATTCGGAAATGACCAAAGCCATTCCAAGGCCATGTCTTCCAATTATCTAGGAAAGAGTTTAGCTAGGAGCTTATCTTTAAAAATGAAGTCTCTACATATTGCAGTATAAACCAATACATGACTATTAGGATATCCTTTACTACATTGTACTTCTATAATAAGGGTATCTTTATGTTTAGAGGCATGGGTCTTTTCAAGATTTCAATTAAAAATGGGCTCCTTTTAAGATATTATGGTAGTTTTCCATTTTTGAGTTTGATTCAATGTGGAGATTTGTTGTTGAAGTGATGTCACATTTTGTAAAAGTTGGTTTATGATTGAATTATTATTTGACATGTTTTGAGAATTTGGTGAGTATGGTGGGATTGTGTAAGTGCTTAGTGGACTACTATGTTGCAAGTTTATGAGTGGTGATGAATATTGAGGTGTTACATGTGATATCACAAAACTACAAGGATTCTTGCTAGAAATACCTAAGCTTGGAGTTAGGCCATTGGTGTGTTGTATTGTTGAAGCTACAGTTGGCAATGCAAATGTAGGAATATAAGGTATAGTTTTAGGGAGAGAAATTTATCTCCCTCCTTGGATTTGAGCATATCCTAATGCTTGAGTGGAACTAGCTGTCGTAGGGATGTTAGCATCTACTATATGAGCTAGACTATACAAAACCTCTATTCCTTGAGCATGATTAAACAACTTCATAAGGTTATCAACAATAGGCTTCATTTGTCTGACCAAAGATTTAGTACTTAAGTATTCTAGAATATATTCTATATCTTTTTCCAATTGGTTTAATTTGTCTTTAGGAACATGGGTAATATCAATCTCAACATCCGAAAAATGTTTGATTGTAAAGTGGTCATTGGTATTTTGGGATTGGGATTGGAGTCCAAAATGGGTTGGGTATTGATAGTACCTTGCATGAAAGAGTCAAAGGACTCAAGATCATCAATGAATGTAACAACACAGGATGCCATAATTCTACAACTACATCTAATAGGGGTATTAGCAATAGGACACCAAGTCATACTACTCATGCAAGTTTCAAAAAACTTGGTTATTATTACTATGGACACTAAAGCTTAGAACAGTCATAGTAAAACATACATGATCAAAAATTACAGAACACGGTAATAGATGTTTGACAAAAAATTGAGCCAAATTTAGCTAGACAAAGGTGCAAGAATGCCCTAGTCTAAAAAAAATTGACCAAGTTTAAAGTTTAAGTGTCTGTAATATGGTTTAAGTGTTCTATTCTATGAAAATACAGGTCTAACAATGAATAACTTTCCAAAATTTGACTATTTTATGATTGTGCAATGTAGAATGCAAGTATGCAAGAAAATTTGAAAATATTTAAGTAATGAAATAATAGTCCAGATTTAATTTTCAGGTCTAAAATGAAGTAATTTACTGATTCTAACTTGTAATTTCTAAAAATGAAGATCTTGAAGTCTTTTTTTAACAAAATAATGCACTTTTTCATATTTTTGACTAAATGCAAGATGCCTAAATGAATGAAATAAACATTTTCAGATTTGATTTCAGATCTAGAATGACCTAATGCAAATTTATGAATGCAAATGAGATATAGATTTGACCTAGATGACTAAAATTAATCCTATTACAACCTATGATGCAATATGATATGTAAATTTTTGAATTTTTATGCTTTTTATGATGCAAAAATGAGCGCCTAAATGAAAAATGAAAAACAATACAATGCTAATCTCAAATCTAAGATGATATGCTTCAAATTTAAGAAGTTTTATGATGTTAATGCATTGGGTTCACCAAATAATGTTAAGGTGGAAATGTGAAACCTTAGGAATTCACCTAGGATTTAGGCACCTTTCACTAATATAACATTTAGATTAGGGGATTAAGGATATAATTAAATTGCAACCTTTCAGGTGATTCAATCAACCCCTTTTTGTTGTGTTTGTGGAGTGATTTTATAATTTGATTGATAATGGATTTGGAATTAAATACAATTATGTAACTAAATAACTATGAAAATACACTGTTTTGATGCACATATAAAAAATTGGAAATTGAATGTCAAATTTAAGAACCAGAACTAGAAAGAGCATAAATGTGTGCACCTATAGTTAAAATTTGAGCTATTTCTGGGTTGACTAGGGTGTAAGGATGCCCCATTCTAGGTGTTTGAAATTGAAATATGATTTTACAGTCCTCGGGTCCCCAACCTGTAGCTTCTCTCTTTCAGATCCCATTGTCAAATCTTCATTTGTTGATGAGATATTGTAGTTTACATATCTTGTCAAGTTGTAGGACTTGAATACTTGAATTAGTGAGTTGCCTTCAAATATTCCTTCAATCCTCTTTAGATCTTTACTTGTACATTCAAAGAGAGAGGAAGGGTTGTGCCATATAGAGGCTTGCCTCAATCAAATTCCATGTTGGTGTTTCCACCTCTACATGGAAAAATTGATGATAAAGAGAGCTTATCCTTTTGAGGGATAGACGATAAATAAAAATGAGTGATGAATCAACAACTTGATGCAATTCACCACTCAAATTTGATCCCCTTGAAGGACTGAAGTCATGCACATCTCCTCAAGGCTTGATTGCAATTTGACTTGATTTTCTTTGAAGAACTAAAGTTTTAGTCCTAAAAAAATCTATGCATTTAAACATGAAAAAAATCACATAAAACTTGACATGATGCTTCAATGTTGAAATGTTGTAATAAATCCCTAAATTTTGGTCTTAACTACTCTTGAATTGAATATTGAAGTATAACAATTACTCTCAAAATGCACTTGATAATAATTATTCATTGGAATTATGAAAATACTTAGTATTTATGTGAAATTTCTCTAATTTCCCAAAAAATAAATCTTGATAGCTGAAAATTAGAATTAGAATTTCAAATATTAAATTACTACCGCCAAAACTTTGAATTTTAGGGCCACCTTAAGGGGATTAGGGAAAAAAGACACCCTAGTTTGGATCCCTTAATTTTTAGGATCTAAAGTGCTAGGAGAAACATATTAAATGTGTACTTGGATCTTGCACATTTGATTTCTTGATAAGTGTTAAAATAAGCCATGAGATGCATAACTTAGGAATTTAGGTGTTCAATTAGGTCCAGTCACTTAGGGGGGGAGAAAAACATAGTGTGAAATTATCAAGGGTGATAATTTATGATGCTAAATATTAAAATTTGTATCACTATTTTTTATTTTATATTGATCGATTCTTTGAATTTGAAATTAAAAATAACTTTGATCGATAGTCACCAATATATTGTTGTCTAATTGAATTGTCCTTGTTCTAGTCTCCTTTGTTGGAACACAACAATCTACTGAGAGGGGGTTGAATCAGTAGATTTTAGAACTTTAGCCCTCAAAACCTTTATGTAGATTACTTTCTTAGCTCAAATACTTTGTGCAAATTTCTTTCTCAAAATCTTAATGTGTAGATTGAAAACTAAAAATGTAAACATAACCATGCAAGTAAACAATCAACACAAATTCCCAAAACACAAGATATACGTGGAAAACCCAAGATGGGAAAAACCACGATGGCAAAGCTTCTTGAGTCTAATGCTCAAATCCAATGTCACAAATAAGTCATCGGTTACATATGTTTAGGGCTACAACCCAAGGAAGCAACAACTCCATAATTTAGAAGCTACAACTTCAAGGAAGCAACAACTCCCTGATTTAGGAGCTACAACTCCAAGGAGACTACAATCCCCTAATATGAGCTACAACTTAGTATAATGAGGCTACAACCTCTGTAGAATTACAAACTCAAATATGCATGAAACTTGGTTCTACAAAACCTAATAATTCATCATTACATTCAACAATTTGTTGCACACTCTACAAAATACACAACTGCTGCTGAAGCTACAATCTCAACAAAAAAGCTTTTGCATTCCCCTGCCTTTCTCTTTTTGCACTCTCCTTTGCACTAAGAACATTCACTTTTCTTATCTTGTTGCATTACACTCTCTCCTCCTCTCTATCTTGGTTGTATACTCAACAAGGAATCACTGTTCTACCCTTCTTGCTACTACAGATTGTTCTCTTTATCTCTACACTTGCAAAAACCACATACTCAAACAATCCACTATTACAGATTCAACACTTAGACATTTTGAGATTGTCAACAACCAACTACTTCCCTTTTTTTCACCATTTTGCATTTATGTCTTCTTAAGAGCTGCATCTACACATCAACCATCTAGAAACTATGATTAAGGTTTTATTCATCTATTAGCTAACTAAGCGAATCAACCATCTACATTATTCAATGCATTCACCTTCCTCGAGATTCACACAACCATCCAGATCTTCTCCTTTACTCCATTAGGGTTTCCTGTATTCACTAGCTTTTCAAACAAGCTACCTGTGTAGTTGAGTCAAGCATCACCATCCAAATATGCCAATCCTAATACATAATGCATTAAATACATTCTCCTTATTTTTCACTCTATTTCTATTCTTCATTGTCCAAAATAACCAATCATTTATGTAGCAATCTTCTATTATCTTCTTCATTGAATCAATCTGATTCATCAGCATCAAGAATCGTGCACCATTCAGGTGTAGTGCATGAAGACTTTATCACAAATCACCTACATTTTCTTTATCGCCATTGACCTATAATGCCATATCAAGGGGACACCAAATATTGTCTCACCAATCTCCATCTTTCTCTTCAATAAGCAATATTACATCTACACCATTCAATCCGCCTTCAATGATCAAAATGGTTGATCATTGTTGCCTATTCGTCAAAAATTTGAAGGGACGAAAGACTTTGTCATTTAGAAAATATGTAGTCACTCTGATGAGTGTTCTTCCATCTGCATTGTCCAATCTATCATTAACAAATTGTGCCATTAAATTCAACATAAAAAGACTACACTTTGACCTTCGTCATCTGCAAAACACTATTGCTTTATCGAGGAGACATGAAATCTACTCCCATCAAACCAACATTTTCTCTTCGATGAAGAGACTCCAATATTCAGACAGTTATACTCTTGTTGATAAAAAAAATATTGTTGATTTTGCAACAACGATGCAAAGATCAACCACTAAATGATCGCCACACGTCGTCCTTTCATTCACTCCCTAACTGTACATTACCATTCCTCGTTCTAGCTCACTTGTCACCATAATGCACTGCGTCCCACTCATCAACATTTCAGAGGGACTTGAAAAAGTATCACGCCAAAGACACACAGTCACACCAATGCTAACACTGATCGCCTTCAGAATATTAATAATACTGAAAAACACAGTCTCTTCGAAATACTACTATCAATTCAATAAAATATATATATCAGAATTTCATGGGGATAATCTATCAGTTCCCATCGAAAACAACATGCCAGCCCGATGAAGATATTTCAACCAACTTTGTACACAACCATCATGGTGTTGAAAAGACACTAAAGAACCTTCTTTCAAAAAATGAGAAGTCTCCCTGAAACGTCTCCACCGTTCTTTATATACCGCCAATGTCTAGTCCCAACTTGATTGAACAACCATTGCTAAGTAGGGTCCACCAGACACGTCAATGGGCATCATACATCCAATCGTGGAGTAATCTCCATATCAACCAAACTCATCACAATGCACCATCTGTGTCTCCATCATATTGCAAGTCACCATGGAAATACTCTTGTTGCCATGTCGAGGAGACAATGGAGAGTCTCTTGCCGATATGCCCATCACAATTCTGGCATCCATATGTACCTCAGATGTCAACAACACCTAGAAAACTTCTGCAACATACTGCCAAACACACATACCTCTTTATGACACTCCTGCAACACTAAAATAGCTTGTTCAAGCACACTTGCAGAAACATTTAGGCTTACTCCAATCAACCTGTATAAGTGATTTCATCATCTAGAACATATATCTTACTATCAACATGTACCCACTCACTTGAGACACATCTTAATCCTTCTCAAGATAATTCTACACTATCAAGATAACTCTTTCATGCACTTCTAGACACGTGATTCTTCATTCATTTTCTTAATTACAAATGACAGTGCACCATGACATCTTTGTTGCTTTTGCATATCCTTCTTCCTTGCATGATCACTACACCTCACATCTGATACTACCTTGACACTAATGAACACTGCCAAACTACTCTTTCCTAGAATCAGGTATTACTCCCTTTTGATCCACCCTTTTTGACATCAATGACAACCATATTCCATCAATCTCCCCCATTGTCATTGATGAAAAAAACTTAAATGCTCAAAGTGATGAAATTCTTATTCGACCAATCAACTATGCAACCAATGGTCTAATATCAATGATGTGTTCTTTGATCATTTGTAGACCTTTCAAACTTTTTATTGAGTATTTGTTGATTCTTCTTCCATGTTGTATTTTGAGAATTTTCACACTCTCTCCCCCTTTGACATCAATGGCAAAGGGTCACACTTCTAAGTCGCTTATCTTATATCACCACACTGCTTCAACCTTCATTCCTTCTTAGAGATGGAAAAGGGACATTGCTCCCCCTTAGATCATTCTCCCCCTTTGACAAAAAATTTCAAAGAGAAGGAAAGAATTTTGATACCAATTGAAGACAAATATTTCCATTATACCAGTAACTGCAACCAACATTTATCTATAATATCAATTGTTGTTGTCAACTCTTGACCGTAGTGGAAAAACCATAATTCTCAACTACCCTGTGCCAATGTATACTATCCAATCACTAGTTGAAATGCCATCTTACATACTAAACCAATCAAACCTGATACAAATTTCAGAAATTTAATTTGTGCTCTTTTACTAGTTGGACTTATACTCCTGTCACTTATTGTTGATACCATACCTTGTCATCAGTCATGAAAATCATCTGATACTGATTGTGGAAGACTAGATATAAATTGTTGAAGGCTAATTAGCACATAATTCTTCACTAGTGACACACTCTCCTTCTTTCCATTGTCATGTATACCTTTATGTTCTGCACCAATTTACATTTAGAATCTGCACTATATCTGATTTGACACAAATATCAGCACCCCCTAAGTCCATGTTTCATTCTCTTGACCTGTATGCATGTGTATTTGGTTTGCACTACTTTAGGATCTGTGTCAAGTTTACTGATACCAATTATTGATTCTATGACACCAATCTGCAACTTCTCCTTAGATCAACATCTGTGCACATCATCTACTACTTCATTTAGAATTTGCATCATTTCATGCTCTATACCAATTAGGTTGCTTTATATATTTCATTTTCTCAGCAAAGCACAAGGAACGTTATCTTATTCACCTAAAAATGTTCTCCCCTTTTGGAAAAGAGGAGTAAAACCATTATCCTACAACCATCAAGTCATTAGAAATTTGTAAAAATCTTTTTATCTGACTTGATCTTCTCCTACTACTTCCAGGGGCAAGTTAAATGCCACTAAACCTCCCCCTGGACTCATGCCCTATAGCTGTAGGTCATTGATGTGAGGTTGAAGTAGCCTCATTTGGATCTCCTTGCTGAGATTTTACTCTCCACACACTTTTTGACTACCTTTCTATCACACCTACCTTCTTCTCAAGAGTATGTGATACATTGTTCACTTTAGGAGATGTATCCTTGTATTCTTCCTCTTGCTCTGTACTACAGGTCTTACAAGATCTTGGTGCAAGGGCACCAGGAACTATTATGCAAGTATTTATGTTATTTTGTAGGTTTTAGGTTTTTTTGTGTGTTTTGAAGTTTCCTAAGGTCATTTATGACCATGTGTGAACATGTAATCCATTTTGGAGTGCTTATAGGGTCATTGGTTTAAAAGTGCAAAAGTTGTCATGCAATTTTTGTTAAGTTGTCAAAAATCAAGAAAATAATTGCATGCAAGAAATAAATGGTTCCTAATCATTGGGATTAGTTGTAAATTTGAAAAAGACACCTTCCAAGTCAAATGGAGAGTTGTGGAACTGATTTTTGTAGTTTTGATGAAATGAAAGAAAAAAATTTCTAAGTTTCTCATGTTGTAGACTATTTTGTCCTTTGGTATAGATTGTACAGTTCATAAATCGACCTCCAACCAATTGCATTGTGTTTCTATGTGAATCTATTTTGTTTTTGTTTTTGTAGCACTGGATTTCATCAGGTATTTTCAAAGTTATTGCATTTTTACTGAAACTAGTCTAAACCCTACCTAGGGTTCCAATCAATAAGAAAAATGTAATAACTTGAGTTTCCACCATGATAAAATGGTGAAATCTTGTACAATTTTTTTTTGATGTGTTCAACATGCATGCAAGGTTTGGTGTCTCCATTTGCACATGGGAAGGATAACTCTAACAATTTGCTTCAAGTTTGTATGGAGACAGTGTAAAAGAACCTACACTATGACTATTTGCTCAAGTCCTCACATGCATTCATAAGGTTTTGGTTTGATAAATGTTTGGTAATGTTTATAAGCCTATGTAGGCTAAGACTAGCAAGTTCCCAAGTCATTTCTTGCAAAAGTTGAATATTCAAGTTGAAACAAGCTTTGGGGTAGCAAACCACAGATTGGTGGATTGTGATTCCTACAAGATCTAAAACTTGTTAGTCATTGGTAATGGTTTGGAAGTGTAGTGGGAGGTATTATAGGTCTATGCAAGTGTTTATTGGGCATTATTGAAAGTTTAAATGAGTCTTGTTGTGACTGTCTCAAGAGGTCCAATTACACAGTCACAAGGAAAGGTGGATGTCCAAGAAGATTGGATCTGCAAATGTTTAGGCATTGAATACTTAGTGGAAACACCTTTAGAATGTTGGGAAGAAGTCTCCAAGTTAGTTTCAAGGAGTTGAAACATAACATTATGGGTTTCCTTTGTTCATTGGAGTCATTTTTGAAGTTTGCACATAGGAGCAACAGTGAGGAACATGCAAGATCACTTTGTCATTTGGGTATGTTTTCATGAAGAATGTCTTTCCTCTACATCAAATTGGTATCAAAGCAAGGAAGATTAGTAAGAGATCATAAGTAAAGTTGAGTTTAAAGATCGGCCAAGATGCCTCCAAAGTTAAATATGGAAAGAATAATCAGAGAGGTGAAAGACTCTCTTGCCCCAAAATTGAGAGCCATAAAGGAAAGCCTTGATGCAAGACTCACATCAGTTGAGACCAACTAGAGAAGAGGAGTGTTCATAGGAGATTTGAGTGACCAAGAAGAAGAAGAAGAAGTGGGAGAAGAAGAAGAACAAGAAGAAGAAAGCAATGTTGAAGAGAAGAGGTTGGAGAGATTGCTAAAGGTAGTTAAGAATGATGGTTCTAAGGTAAAAATAGAGCTTCTAGTATATTCAGGAAGTATAAATGGAGAAGAAATCATAGATTGGATAGGAGAATTAGACATGTATTTTGAGCTTGAAGAGATAATTGAGGGGCAACAAGTTAAATTAGAAAGAACAAAACTATGAGGACATGCAATTATTTTGTGGGATTATGTGCAAGAAGAGAGTAAAAAGAAAGGTAAATCAAAGATCACATCTTGGGATATAATGGTTGCAAAATTGAAGGGTAAATTTCTACCTAGTGATTATGCCATACAGTTAAAAATAAGGTTGCAACATTTGAAGCAAAAGGACATGGATGTGAAGTCCTACACAGAAGAGTTCTACAAACTAAGCCTAAGATCAAGCCACATGGAAGAAGATGTTGACAAAGTTGTAAGGTATTTGAATGGGCTAAAGTATAGCCTACAAGATGAATTTAGTCTCACAAGTCCAAGAATAGTAGAAGAATGTTATTAGTTGGCCATAAAGGCTGAAGACAAGTTGAAAAGGAGACAAGAAAAGCAAAGTAGAGGTGGGGGAAGGGCAATTTTCAGAGGAAGATGGACTTTTTCTGGTAGAGGATAGTCCCAAAGGTCTCAAGGAGAGACAAGTAACTCATAGGAACAAACATCAGAATCAAGGGGCAGCTTTAGAGGAAGAAGAACAAATTTTAGAGGGAGATTTGGAAATAGAGGAGGCTCAAGTGGATTCACTGGAAAGTGTTACAAATGCAACAAATTTGCAGGCCATCAAGAATGACAATGCCCTAAGGAGCAGTCATCTACTTTAGTTAGAAATTGGAGGAGAAATCAGATTGCACAAGGTGGAGATGATGCTAAAAGTGTCAATCCACCATCACAAAATGTAGAACCAAAAGTTGGAGAGTCCGTTTTGATGAGAAGGGCCTTGATTAAAGTTCCCATGGAGAAAGAACCACCTCAAAGAAAGTCACTCTTTAGGACTACATGCAAAAGCCAAGGTAAATGTTGTAGAGTTGTTGATTTTGGAAGTACTGATAATTCGGTTTCAATTGAAATGGTAGAGAAGTTAAAGTTGCAAAGGTTGCCTCATGCCACTCCATACAAGGTTTATTGGTTAAACGAAGGGTAGCAGGTGTTAGTGAATGAACAAACTTGGGTAAAATTTCATATAGGGGGTTATAAGGAGAAGGTCTTGTGTGACATCATTCCTATGTATGTTTGTCATTTTCTTCTTGGTAGACCATGGTAGTATGATAGAAATGCCAAACATGATGGTAGAAAGAATACATATGTCATAGAAAAAGATGTAATCTCATACACTCTAACACCATTGAAAGATGAAGACAAAACACCACAAGTGGAATCCAATGTGATGTTGGTAGGAGATAAGGAATTCATAAAGGCTATGGAAGAGGAGAATATTGATTTTTCCATTATAGTCAAGCCTAGATCTATTGGGACAATAGCAAAGAAAGAAGAGTTGCCTTCGAAAATTCAAAACTTACTAACGAAGTATGCCGATATAGTAGTGGATGAACTCCCAAACACATTTCCTCCTATGAGGGATATTAGTCACCACATTGATTTCATACTAGGGGCTAGTTTTCCTAACAAGGAAGCATATAAGATGACACCACAAAAAAATGAGGAGATTAAGAGAAAATTTCAAGAATTGCTTGATAAGGGGCTAAGCAAAGAAAGCCTTAGTCCTTGTTCGGTTCCCACTGTCCTAGCACCAAAGAAGGGAGGTGAATGGAGGATGCACACTGATTCTAGGGCCATCAATAAGAGTACAATCAAATATATATTCCCCATTCCACATATGGAAGAATTGATTGACTATCTAGGTGGAGCATGCTACTTTTCAAAAATAGACCTCAAGAGTGGGTATCACCAAATTAGGATCAGACCAGGGGATTAATGGAAGACAACATTTAAGACAAATGAAGGGCTTTATGAATGGCTTGTAATGCCTTTTGGTCTCTCAAATGCACCCAACACTTTCATGAGGTTGATGAATGAAGTTCTCGAGCCTTTTATTGGTAAGTTTGTTATGGTTTACCTTGATGACATTCTTGTTTTTAGTAAAAATAAGGAAGAGAATTTACACCATTTGGATTTGGTTTCGAGAAGATTGCATGAAGAAAAACTAATGATTAGTTTGAAGAAATGTGAGTTTAAGATGATAGAGTTGGTGTATCTTGGTTTTGTGGTTACAAATGGCTCCTTGAAAATGGATCCCAACAAGGTTGAAGCTATTCTAAGTTGGCCTCCACCCAAATCAGTTGCTGAGGTAAGGAGTTTCCATGGTTTGGACAATTTTTATAGAAATTTTATTAAGGGTTTCAGTCATGTTTGTGCTCCAATGATTGATACTATAAAGGGGGATAAGAGAAAGAAGTTTGTTTGGACTAATAAGGCTAGAAAGAGTTTTGAATATTTGAAAAAGAGGGTAGCACAACAGCCCATATTAGCCTTACCATATTTTAATAAGGTTTTTACTATTGAGTGTGATGCAAGTGGCTATGCCATAGGGGAGGTGTTAAGTCAAAAGGGCAGACCCATAGCCTTCTTTAGGGAAAAAATCAATGAGGCTAAGAAGAAATACTCTTCCTATGACCTAGAGATGTATGGTTTGGTTCAGTCCTTGAAAAAATGGAAACACTATCTACTTCCAAAGGAGTTCATAGTCTTTACTAATAACCATGCCCTCCAATTTTTGAATAGTCAAGAGAAACTCGGTCATAGGCATGTTAAATGGGTGGAATACTTGCAAGGTTACACCTTCACCATCAAGCATAAGAAGAGGCAGCCAAACAAAGTAGTTGATGCATTGAGTAGGAGGACACTCATGGTGCAAGAAATCTAATTGCAAATTGTAGGTGTTGAAGCACTAAAGGGTATGTATGTAGATGATGTTGATTTCAAGGAAATTTATGCATCTTGTAGCCAATCTAATGGTGTTCCTCATGAGATAAGTTCTGATTTTCTGATTCAAGAGGGTTTTTTATTCAAAGGGGCTCAAATTTGTGTGCCTAAATGTTCTATGAGGGATAATTTGATAAAAGAAGAGCATAGTGGCAGCCTTGCAGGTCATTTTGGTCTTGATAAGACCTTGGAGCAGATAAGAAGGCACTATTTTTGGCCTAAAATACAAAGTGATGTAAGAAAGTTTGTTGAAAAATGTGTTATTTGTCAAAAGGCTAAAGGGAGCAGCACAAATGTAGGCTTGTACCAGCCTCTTCCTATTCCAAATAGGCCTTGGGAGTCAATAATTATGGATTTTGTAATGGGTTTACCAAAAACACCTAGAGGTTTTGATTCTATCTATGTTGTAGTGGACCGGTTCTCCAAGATGGCACATTTCATTCCATGCAAGAGAACTAATGATGCATCCTAGATTGCAGGTTTTTTCTTCAAGGAAGTGGTAAGGATTCATGTTTTACCTTTGAGTATTGTTTCAAATATAGATAGTAAGTTTGTTGGGAATTTTTGGAGAACTTTGTGGAAGAAACTTGGCACTAATCTTAGTTTCATCTTTTCTTATCATCCTCAAACTGATGGGAAAACCAAAGTGGTTAATAGGAGCCTTGGTAACCTCTTAAGATGCCTTACAAAAGAGTATTCTACTCAATGAGATCTGATCTTACCTTAGGTAGAATTTGCATATAATGATTCAATGAATATGAGTGTGGGTAAGAGTCCTTTTGAAGTTGTTTATGGTTTGTAGCTTAGAATCATCTTTGAATTGAGGGATATTAGTGAAATAGAGAGGATGAGTGCTGAGGGTGAACAATTTGCTATGTCTATGAAAGAGATTCACCAACAGGTCAAGGATCACCTACAAAAGAGTGTTGACAAATATAAGCAAAGGGCTGATGCACATAGGAGAGAAGTCACTCTCAAGGTTGGAGATTTGGTTCTGTCTCATCTTAGAAAGAAGAGACTTCCTAAGGGACAGTATTCCAAGCTGAAAATGAAGAAGATTGGACCTTGTAGGGTTGTTCACAAGTTTGGTCCCAATGAATATGAGATTGAGTTACCAAGTGGGATTGGTATTTCACCTATATTTAATGTATCTGACTTATACCCTTTTAAAGGGGATGTTGTTGCAGGCAATGAAGCAAGTTCTCAAGCATTTGAAGATGAAGAATGGATCCAAGACCTTCCTCCCAACAAGCCTTTAGAGTTGGAGTGCATCCTTGATACCAAGGAACTCAAGAAGACAAGAAACACCACATATTTTCAATACTTGGTCAAGTGTAGGTGTCTTCCTATGGAAGATTCTACTTGGATGTTTGAAGCTGATATTATCAAGCATGGGTATACTATTGCAGATCTCAACTCAAGTGGGACTTGAGTTTTTCTTCCCCTTGGGTGTATGGTGCAAGGGCACAGGGACCTATTATGAAAGTCTTTATGTTATTTTTGTGTTTTAGGTTATTTTGTGTGTTTTGAAGTTTCCTAAAGTCATTTATGACCATGTTTGATCATGTAATCCATTTTGGAGTTCCTATAGGGTTGTTGGTTTAAAAGTGCAAAAATGTTGCCAAATGTGCAAAAGTTGTCATGCAATTTTTGGTAAGTTGTCAAAAATCAAGAAAAGAGTTGCATGCAAAAAATAAATGGTTCCTAATCATTGGGATCAGTTATAAATGGGAAAAATACACCTTCCAAGTTGAATGGAGAGTTGTGGAACTGATTTTTGTAATTTTGATGAAATGAAAGAAAACTTTTCCTGAGTTTGTCATGTTGTAGACTGTTCTATCCTTTGGTATGGATTGTACAGTCCATAAATTGACCTACAACCAATTGAATCGTGTTTCTATGTGAATCTACTTTATTTTGGTGTAGCACTAGATTTCATCAAGTATTTTGACAGTTATTGTATTTTTATTGAAACTAGTCTACACCCTACCTAGGGTTCCAATCAACAAGAAAAATGTAATAACTTGAGTTTCCACCATGATAAAATGGCGAAATATTGTAAAAAGTTATTTTTTGATGTTTTCAACATGCATGCAAGGTTTGGAGTCTCCATTTGCACGTGGGAAGGAGAAATTTTTGATAATTTGCTTCAAGTTTGTATGGAGACAGTGTAAAAGAACCTACAATGTGACTATTTGCTCAAGTCCTCACATGCATTCATAAGGTTTGGCTTTGATAAATGTTTGGTAATGTTTGTAATCCTGTTCAGGATGAGAGTAGAAAGTTCCCAAGTTATTTCTTGAAAAATTTGAATGTTCAAGTTGAAACAAGGGGCAACAAACCACAAATTGGTGGATTGTGATTCCTACAAGATCTAAAACTTGTTGTTAGTCATTGGTAATGGTTTGGAACTGTAGTGGGAGGTCTTATAGGTTTGCACAAGTGTTTTTGGAGCATTCTTGAAATTTTAAATGAGTCCTGTTGTGATTGTCCCAAGAGGTCCAATTACACAATCATAAGGAAAGGTGGATGTCCAGGCAAGATAGGGTCTACAAATGAGTCTAGGCATTGAATACTTAGTGGAAACACCTTTAGAATGTTTGGAAGAAGCCTCAAAGTTAGTTTTGAAGAGTCGAAACATAACATGATGGGTTGCCTTTGTTCATTGGAGTAGTTTTTGAAGTTTGCACATAGGAGCAACAGTGAGGAACATGCAAGATCACTTTATCGTTTGGGTATGTTTTCATGAAGAATGTATTTCCTCTACATTAGATCTAATCTGCAATCTTTAGCTATGTGACCAAAGTTGTCACACTTGTAGCATACTAAATACATATTTCTTACAGGAGAAAATGAATTCTTTTAAAAATATTGTGTACTCCTTCTAGGTGCAGTCCTACAATATCTAGCTCTATGACCATTGATTGCAAGCATAGCAATAACCATTCAAACATGAATTGTACCTAGTCATAACCATTCCTTTTGCAGGGTGAGATGATCTTTAATTTGTCAACTTGGCATGTCTGATCCTGATGAATCTATCTGCATGAGCTCCCTTATTGTTTTGTCTTTTGCTTTGGAAACTTGGAACTAATTTCTCCATTTGTTTGCCAACAACAATAGTCTTCTTTACATATTCAATTTTCTTCTTCTCAGCCGTAGGCTTCTTCTCAGCCGTAGGCTTCTTCTCATTTTTAGATTTCTTCAATTCAATAGTTCCTTTGATTGAATTTCCATTTGTAGAGGTTCTTTCTTTTGAGCAACTTGTGCAACCTTTCTCTATTGTTCTAAAGTTGTCAAACACTCTTTCACTAGTAGAATGACTTTTCCCTTTTTCACCGCCAAGGTCAATATTTACCCTTGGTCTTAACATCCTTTGCAACTTATTCAACTCACCTATCATCATGGAATCACTTTCTAGTTTCAGACTTATGTCAATCTATCTCTTGGCATCTTCTAACTCCTTTCTTAGTGCAACTATTTTAACTTCCATCTTCTTGCATTCATCTGATTTAGACTGTGTTTTTTATTTAACTACATCTTCTGCTCTTTTTGCTTTTTCCACTTGTATCTTCAAGTTGATTACACACTAATTTTATTCTTTAAGATTCTTATTCAGCTTTTCAATTTCATCTTGTGCAATCCTCTTATATTCTTCATTTTCTTTTCTTAAATTTCTAATCTCATTCATAGCACTATTAATCTAACCTTCTATGTCAACTTCTTCTTCATCATCACATTCTTCACTTTCTTCATTAGGCCTCATGCTAGAATATGTGAGCAAGGATCCATTTTCATCAATCTCATAGGAGCTTACATGTTCATCATTTGAGCTGCCAAAAACATGTGATACTCTATTTTCTACTTGTGTGTGCAGATTATTTTCACTATCCTTTTCCTTATCAAAATCATTTACTTTATCAAGGAAACATTTAGGAACAAAATGATCATGATTACCTCTATGTTTCTTGGAGCCATTCCTTGATCTTTTGATAAAATCATCTTCCTATTTATCAACCATCTTTGATCCAGATGTAGATGTTTCTTTTTCTATACTTCTAGATGCAACCTCACTCAAGGATGTGTCTTCTATCTTTTCTTTTACATGTACATTTTTTATTCTTCATCTTTATGTCATCGCTTCCATATATCCTTTTCATCTTGTCCCAAACTTCATGTACAGTTCCATAATGCATAGCTTCATCAAGTACTGAATCTGACAATATGATCATAATTGCAATTTTTTCTTTAGAATCATCTTCAAATGATTTCTTTTCAGCCACAGTAGAAGACTTAAAAGAAGTAGAAACCTTGTAACCCTTCTCTACTGTCTTCCATACATCAGAGCTTAATGATTTCAAGTAAGCTCCCATTTTTCTACTCCATACCATATAATTTGATCCATTAAACATAGATACTTCTTCTGTAGATGAGCTTCCCTTATTAGCCATACTTTGTGTTCACTTGTCCAAGATCTACCTGAGTTGTTTAAGCTTCTCGTAGGGAACCTAGGGCTCTGATACCAATTGTTGGGACACAACAATATACTAAGAGGAGGGGTGAATCAATAGATTTTAGAACTTTAGCCCTCAAAACCTTTATGCAAATTACTTTCTTGGCTCAAATACTTTGTGCAAATTTCTTTCTCAAAATCTTAATGTGTAGATTTAAAACTAAAGATGGAAACATAACCATGCAAATAAACAATCAACACAAATTCCCACAACACCAAATATACATTGAAAACCCAAGATGGGAAAAACCATGGTGAAAAAGTTGCTTGAGTCTACTGCTCAAATCCAACATCACAAACAAGTCCTTAGTTACATAGGTTTAGGGCTACAACCCAAAGAAGCAACAACTCCCTAATTTAGAAGCTATAACTTCAAGGAAGAAACAAATCCTTGATTTAGGAGCTACAACTCCAAGTAGACTACAATCCCCTAATATGAGCTACAACTCAGTATAATGAGGCTACAACCTTGACAAAATTACAAACTCAAATATGCATGAAACTTGGTTCTAAAAAACTTGATAATGCATCATTACATTAAGCAATTTGTTGCACACTCTACAACATACAAAACTACTACTGAAGTCACAATCTCAACAACAAAACTTATGCATTCCTCTTCCTTTCTCTTTTTCACTCTCCTTTGTATTAAGAACATTCACTGTTCTTATCTTTTTGTATTACACTCTCTCCTCCTCTCTATCTTGGTTGTATACTCAGCAAGGAATCACTGTTCTACCCTTCTTCCTACTACAGATTGTTATCTTTATCTCTACAATTGCAACAACCACATGCTCAAACAATCCACTATTATAGATTCAACACTTAGACATTTTGATATTGTCAACAACTAACTACTACCTTTTTTTCACCGTTCTACATTTATGTCTTCTTAAGAGCTTCATCTACACACCGACCATCTAGAAACTACCATTAGGGTTTTTTTCATCTATTAGCTAACTAAGCCAATCAACCATCTATATTATTCAATGCATTCACCTTCATCTAGATTCACACAACCATCCAAAACTTCTCCTCTACTCCATTAGGGTTTCTTGTATTCACTAGCTTTTCAAACAAGCTACCTATGCAGTCGATTCAAGCATCACCGTCCAAATATGCCATTCCTAAGACAAAATGTAGAAAATACATTCTCCTACTTTTTCACTTTGTTTATATTCATCATCATCTAGAATAACCAATCATTTATTCGACAATATTCTACTATCTTCCTCATTCAATCAATTTGATTCACTAGCATCAGGAATCATGCACCATTCAGGAGTAGTGCATGAACACTTTATCACCAATCAATTGTGTTTTCTTTATCACCATTGACCTATAATACCATATCGAGGGGACACCAAATATTGTCTCACCGATCTCCATCTTTCTCTTCGATGAGAAATATTACATCTACACCGTTTAATCCACCTTCAATGATCAACATGGTTGATCGTCACTACCCATCCATCAAAAATTTGAAGGGATGAAAGACTTTGTTGTTTTTATATGGAGCCTAATCATAATCAAAGGTTAAATTTTCCACACTTTTATCAATGTGGTTTCCCCCCCAAATTATTCAATGGGGGTTTGGGGGTAGCACCCCCAAGATGGGGTAAAGGGGCAGCACCCCTTGCAGGGTCCAAGGACAGCGCCCCTAGCATGATACAAGGCGAGGTTGAGGGATAGCGCCCTCACGGGGGCTCGAGGACAGTGCCCCCAAAACCTCAAATGACTTTTATTATTTTATAAAGGTGTCAAGGGTTATTTTTTCTATTGGCTGACACAAAAAAACCCTATTTTGTAACTAACATAAGTCTTGATAAAATGGCTAAGGGTTATGGTTTCTGTTGATATTGTATTGTGGCATTTGCAGCGGTATTGAGTTGCAAGGATTGTTGGTTGTAATCGGTTCAATTTGCTAGATAATAATATTGGACTCTTTGTTGGTGGATGTACCCTGAGTTTGGGTGAACCACGTTAAAAATTACCTCTCGCTATTATTATTTATGTGTTTTTCATTCCTTTGTTTAATCTTTATTTGCATTTAATTGATATTTTCTACATGCAATTCCTAACAAGTGGTATTAGAGTGGGTTGTGTTTGATTATCGTCTGCAAGAAGGTATCATGGTTGAGTGGGAGTCTCACGGTTAAGTGGGAGCAATGGCAGACAAGGGTAAATTGAAGGTAGATAAATTCAATGGGAAAAATTATCAATTATAGAAGATGCAGATGGAGGATTGTCTCTATTAGAAGGATTTATGGTGGCCATTGGAAGGAATAGCCAAGAAACCCGCAACAATGACTGATGAGGATTGGAATCTTCTAGAAAGAAAGGCACTGGGAACCATTCGTTTATGCCTAGCACAATCGATGGCCTTCAATATTACAATAGAAAAGACAAATCAAGAATTGATGGAAACCCTAGAAAAGTTATATGAAAATCCTTTCGCTTTGAATAAGTTATTTCTTATGAAGCGTTTATTTAATATGAAAATGGTAGAAGGTGGGTCAGTTGTTGATCATTTAAATGAGTTTAATACGGTTACCAGTCAATTAACTTCTATAAATATAAACTTTGATAAAGAATTTAGGGATCTTTTGATTCTGTGTTCTTTTCCTGAAAACTGGAATAGCTTGGTAATGGTTGTTAGAAATTTTGTTTTTGGTTTGAATACATTGAAATTTGATGATGTTGGTGTTATTTTGAGTGAGGAAATTTGTAGGAAAAGCTCAGGTGGAACATCCACATTAGGCAGTGTTTTGAATGTAGAAAGTAGGGGAAGAACAAAGGAGAGAGGAAACAATTTTGGAAGTTGTGGGAAGTCACAAGGAAAATCAAAGGACAAAAGGTCCCAATCTAGAGACAAGAGGGATTGCAGGTACTATGGTAAGTCGAGTCATTTAAAGAAAGATTGTTGGTCTCAGGAAAATAAAGGAGACAAAAAGGAAGGAGGTAAAGAGGAAAATGTGGTAGGTAACAAATCTGATGAGGATGCTTTGATTCTTTCCCTTGAAAATACTGATGATTCGTGGGTTTTAGATTTAGGGGCCTCATTTCATGCTACGCCCTAGATAGAAGTTATTTTCTTGACTATGTCCAAGGGGATTTTGGGCTGGTTTATTTGGGAGATAACGAACCCTACCAAATTTTTGGAAAAGGAAGAATTAAGATTAAGTTGTAGAATGGGAATCATTGGCTACTACAAGAGGTAAGGAACGTTCCAAGGTTGAGTAGGAATTTAATTTTAGCAGGGTAGCTAGGTGATGAAGGTTGCACAGTTACTTTAATGATAAAAATTGGAAGGTTTCAAGAGGTGCCTTAATAGTAGAAAAATGTGTGAAAGTAGGCACCTTATATCTTTGTATAGGTCATAATGTTCCTTCTACTTTAGTTTTTGTAGAGAAAACACAAATAGGTTCAGGAACAATTGCTACAGGTTCACGAAAAGAGACTGAAATAGTTGTTGCAGGTTCTAAGACAACACTGTGGCATAACAGACTTGGGCATATGAGTGAAAAAAGTATGAAGGTACTTCATTCTAAGCAATTTTTACCAGGGTTGAAATGCATTAATATGGATTTTTGTGAAATTTGTGTGTATGGCAAAAAAAAGAGATTTAGTTTTCTCAAGGATGGGAAAGAAAAGAAAGATGAAAAGTTGGAGCTTGTGCATACAGATGTATGGGGACCAACTCAGGTATCTTCTCTCGGTGGCTCTAGGTATTATGTTACATTCATAGATGATGCAACTAGGAAGGTTTGGATTTATTTCCTTAGGCAGAAATATGATGTATTTGAAACATTTAAGAAATGGAGAAGCTTGGTTGAGAATGAGATAGGTAAAAGATTAAAATGTATCAGATCTGATAATGGTGGTGAGTATTACAACAAAGAATTTGAGGATTATTGTTCCTTTAATGGAATTCGTAGGTAGAAAATGGTTCCAGGGAATCCACAAGAAAATGGAGTGGCTAAGCGCATGAATAGGACAATAATGGAGCAAGCAAGGAAATGAGATTGCATGTTGGTTTGCCTTTAAACATGTGGGTAGAGGCTGTCAATGTCGTATATTTAATTAATAGAGGTCCTTTAGTTCCTTTAGGTCCTTTAGTTCCTTTAGGTTGTGGTATTCCAGAGGAAGCATGGACAGGTAAGAAGGTGAGTTATTCTTTTCTCAAAACCTTCGGATGTGAAGCATTTGTACATGTAGATTCTAAAAATAGAATCAAGTTGGATGCAAAACCAAAAAAAGTGTATCTTCATTGGATATGGCATTAATGAATTTGGTTATAGGCTTTGGGATGTTGAAAATCTAAAAATTGTGAGAAGCAGGGATGTTGTATTCAATGAGAAGATATTGTACAAAGATCAGTTGTAGCAACATGAGAAGAAAGAAAAGGATTTTGTGGTGTTGGATGATACTCTAGTGAATGTTAGACGGTCAACAAGGCTAAGTAGACCTCCTGAAAGGTTTTCTACCTCTTTGTATTCTATTTTGTTAACAAATGCTGGTGAACCAGAAGGGTTTTCTCCCTCATGCTCTGCAACAACAACAAGAAATACCACAAACTCCAGTGAATGTTAGATGGTCAACAAGGCTAAGTAGACCTCCTAAAAGGTTTTCTCCCTCTTTGTATTCTATTTTGTTAATAGATGTTGGTGAACCAAAAGGGTATGATGAAGCTATGCAAGTGGATACAAAGGTTCAGTGGGAGCTTGCAATGAAAGAAGAAATGGAATCCTTGTGGAAAAATCAGACTTGGGAATTATGTAAGTTGCCTGCAGGTAAAAAGGATTTACCAAACAAATGGGTTTATAGGCTAAAAGAGGAAGATGGAGGTAAGAACATATTTAAAGCCAGGTTAGTTGTCAAAGGATTTGCATAGAAAAAAGGCATTGATTTTGCTAAAAAAATTTCTTCGGTAGTTAAAGATGACTTCTATTCGTACTATTTTAAGTATTGTGTTGCTGAAGATTTGCATTTGGAATAGCTAGATGTGAAAACCACCTTTCTCCATGGTGATTTGGAGGAGGAGATATATATGGAACAACCCCAAGGATTTGAGGTCAAAGGTAAGGATAAATTGGTGTGCAGATTGAAGAAGAGTTTATATGGCTTGAAACAAGCACCTCGACAATGGTACTTGAAATTTGATAGTTTTATGGTTGAGCGAGGCTATAGTAGGTGTAATTCTGACCATTGTGTTTATTTTAAGAGGTTGGATAATGACAACTACATTATTTTATGTTTATATGTTGATGACATGCTTGTATCGGGGTCTAACATGGATCACATAAGTGAGTTAAAACAACAATTAGCAAAATCATTTGCTATGAAGGATTTAGGAGCAGCAAAACAAATCCTTGGTATGAAAAATTGTAGAGATAGGAAGAACAAAAAGTTGACTTTATCTCAGGCCAATTATGTTGAAAAGGTGTTGTAGAGATTCCATATGGAGAATGCAAAAGTTGTCAACACACCTTTTCCTAGTCATTTAAAATTGACTAAGGAGATGTGTCCAAAGACACAAGAGGATAAAGACAAAATGTCCAAGGTACCATATGCTTCAGTTGTAGGAAGTTTAATGTATGTTATGGTATGCACGAGACCAAATATTGCACATGTTGGAGTCGTAAGCAGGTATATGAGTAATCCCGAATTGGAGCATTGGAATGCAGTAAAATGGGTTCTTAGGTATTTGAGAGGTACATCCAATAAACATTTATGTTTTGGGGGCTCTAATACTGATTTATTAGGTTATGTAGACTCAAATTTGGCAAGGGATATTGATACCAGGATGAGTACTACATATTATGTCTTTAATGTAGGTGGGACAATGGTGAGTTGGATCTCCAAGTTGCAAAAGGTGGTTGTTTTATCCACCATAGAGGCAGAGTATGTAGCTGCAATAGAGGCAAGAAAGGGGATGATATGGTTGTAATATTTCATGGAAGAGCTGGGAAAACGATAGGCTAACAGTTATTTGTTTATGGACAACTAGAGTACCATACATCTTGCAAAGAATTATGCCTTGCATTCAAAGAACAAACACATATAGTTGAGGTATCACTTCATTCGGTCAGTGTTGGATGATGAAAAGTTAAGGATGGAAAAGATACATACAGATGAAAATCCAATGGATATGTTTACAAAGGCAATGACAAGGGAGAAGTTGAGCTCCTCTTTAACTTTGGTTGGTCTTCAAAACTGAAAACAATAAAAACAAAACAACAGGGTCCAGGGTGTTTATTTCTAGTGGGAGCTACAAGGTCAGCGATGTTATGATCAGTCTCCAAGTGGGAGATGATATGTTGTGGAGTTTAATCAATCTCCAAGTGGGAGATTGTTGTTATATGGAGCCTAATTAGACTTGGAGGTTAAATTTTCCACACTTGTATCAGCATGGTTTCCCCCCAAATTATTCAACGGGGGTTTGGGGGTAGCGCCCCCAAGACAAGGTCAAGGGGCAGCGCCCCTTGCAGGGTCCAAGGATAGTGCCCCTGACACGATATAGGGCAGGGTTAACAGGAAACGCCCTTGAAACCTCAAACGACTTTTATTATTTTATAAAGGTGTTGGGAGTTATTTTTTCTATTGGCCAACATAAAAAAACCCTATTTTGTAACTAACATAAGTCTTGATAAAACAACTAAGGGTTAGGGTTTCCATTGATATTGTATTGTAGCATTTGCAGTGGTATTGAGTTGCAAGGATTGCTAGTTGTAATCGGTTCAATTTACTAGATAATAATATTAGACTCTCTGTTGGTGGATGTATCTTGAGTTTGGGTAAACCACATTAAAAATTGTCTCTTGCTATTATTATTTCTATGTTTTTCATTTCTCTATTTAATCTTCATTTACATTTAATTGATATTTTTTGCATGCAATTCCTAACATTTGTCACTTCAAAACTATGTAGTCACTCCAATGAGTGCTCTTCCATCTGCATTGTTCAATCTATCATTGATGAACTGTGCCATTAAATTCAACATAAAATGTTTGTGCTTTGACCTTTGTCATCTGCAAAACACTACCGCCTTATCGAGGAGACATGAAATGTACTCCCATCGACGCCACAATGTCTCTTTGATGAAGAGACTCCAATCTTTAGACAATCATACTCTTGTTGATAAAAAATTATTGTTGATTTTGCAACAATGATACAAATATCAACCACTAAATGATCACCACACATAATCCTTTCATTCACTCCTTGACTATACATTACCATTCTTCATTCCAGCTCACTTGTCACCATATTGTGTTGTGTCCCACTCATCACCATTTCAGAGGGACTTGAAAAATTCTCATGCCGAAGACACACAGTCACACTGATCACCTTTGGAATATCGATAGTACCAAAAAACACAGTCTCTTTGAAATACTACTATCACTTTGATAAAATATATATATCATAATTTCGCAGGGACAAGCTATCGGGTCCTGTAATGCCCGCCCGAAACCCTAGAGAATGTAACACATTTAAACAAAAGCAATTTTTTTTTCTTAAAGTGATATTAAACATATGAGTTACACTACACTAGCACCCACACTCTCTAAGGATTGTGGCAATGCTTAAACAAAGTACAAGTCTAACTAATAGAATTAAACATCACGTGTATTTAATGCTCATAAATAAAGTACATACATCCATCATCATTAAATTACAATACATAAGATACCAAAGATGTGATACTGTTTCATACATCTTACATTCATTTCATTTTACAATACAATGCTCATTCACAAATGAGATAGTTTAAACACAAGATTTACAATTACAAATTACATAGGCGCTCCTCGATTACACTTGAGGAGTGATACAATTTACAAGGTTACAACTATTACAAAAGAGTACATGAAAGAATAAACAATTCCACTGGTACACACAAGCTCTCCATCAAGAAATACTCGCCAACATGAATGAGAGAAATAGGAACCTGTCCTACAAACAAAGTTATCCAAGAATAGCAACACCGGTGAGAGAACCCAATGGAAGAAATGGCAGAGTTTCCTCCCAACCACGTGGTCCCCAAAGGTCCACTCCCTTCGTGTTAGGAAATCGTAAAAGAGTTTCCAAGACCAAACCTACAACCCCTAAACATAGGAAAATATATTTCTAAACAACACAAGTACAAAAATCACAAGACGGTTACATTGCATCCAGATAACAAAGATCAAGTACATCATTTGTACACCACACACCAACTATCTGACTAACTGACTGTTGTCGTAGGAAAAGTGTCACACATAATTTTCTATGAGTTACCCTAGCTCAACCTTCCTAGGCTACTGGACCCCCATCCTGGGTTACCCTAGCTTGCCTCTACCGGCCGTTGGAATCTCATACAAACTATGTGTCTCGTCTCATCTCAAGCCTTAACAAGCGCATGAACCATGAAAGAGACATTCATTATCTTAATTAGTGTGAAATTTCCCCATTAATTCTTTTAAATTATCACTTGATTAAACCCTAGGTGAGTTACCTTGATGCCCTTTTATGCGTCAGACCCCCACAAAGAGCCACCCTCCTACAAACAACACAAAGTTCAAATCCATAATACTATGGGTAGTCCAAGGTGCACAATGCTGATAACATTTCTCAACCTTAAAACATAAGGTCACACAACCCATTCATAGTAACCGGGTATCCATACTATATCACACATCTCGTTCGTGGTAACCGGGTGTTCAAATTAACAACTTCCACATGCACATAACCAATTACAACACAACCTGTTGACATAACCAGGTCCAACTGAAACATAATCTGTGCACTACCCAAGTTAAACTCAAAAGCCAAACCAACACAAATTACAACCCCACCACAAAGGAGACACATCTGGAAGTCTTACATAAACAATAACTCAATTTTCCCCAATAACGAGAATGAGAGAAACATAACTTTAAAACAATTTCAAGCACAAGATAAAATCTAATATTAGGATATTTTAAATTCAAATAAGGCAATTACATATTGTATGCAAACAATCAAAATAATACATAATTCCATTTACATTTCCAATAAGAAACTAAAGTTAATTGTTTTCCTTCAATTTTTCTCAATTTCGTCTAATGATAAAATCAACTTAATTTAATTTCATTTACAAACAATAAGAAAATTAACACTAATAGTTTAACTCCAATTTCACAATAACACACACCACAATAAAAACAATTTCCTTATAAAATTCATTTCTCTTTTAAAAAACAACATTCTATAAATAGTCTATTTCATGCATTTGCATACATCTATTATCAAAATATATTTAAATAAATATATATATTTAAACCATTCATTATATCAAAATAGCCAACAAAATAAATATATTTAAATATATATAATTAAATATGTATAAAACATATAATTATACATATATATAAATATATATTATTTAATTAATTAAAAATAATTTACCATATTCAAACAATACTAATCATAAAACTGGTATGTTGTGACTTCAATAACTTTTGTTTTCGGATCTGAATTTTTCTAAAATTTGTACCAAAGGTGCGCCACCAAGTATTTTAAAACATATAAACAAATCAGCCATACCCAACTCATAAATTTTGAGTTATGATTAATTTAGTGACCCTCTATCTCTGCTGTTTTTTTTTAATATAATTTTTTTCTACAGGTAAAGATCTACTATTTTATCAGAGGATTTCATTTTCAATCCTACATAGGTTTTCTAAATTATCTATTGTTTTTTTTTTGAATTTCCTACCATTTTAAATTTATTTCCCTATAAAGGATCTAAGATTTTAGCAATCCTTCTACAAAGGTTTCCAAAATTTCACAACAGGTTTAACAGACATCCCTTCAAAACTTTAAATCAAAACCTCCATGAAACACACAGATCTTCTAAACTTTTAATTTCACAATATTTAAATAAAGCTTCTACAAAATTGTACAAACAATCTTTTAAAACACAAATTAAATAAACAAAATAAAATAAGGAACCTGGATCCTCAAGCTTGAATTGATGAAGAATGAAGTTGAGCCTTCATATTTCAATTATCAAGTTTTTCCCAAAGATTTCATCTTCCAATAGATGTACAAAAACAATTCCAGCCAAGAACTTCTTTGTAAACTTTTTCAATCTTTTTTTTTTAACAAAATAACTTCACACAAGAACCCTATAACCATTCCCGTGAAAAAAACAAATCTTTCCTCTTCCAATTAATTCTCAATATTCTTTCCATAAAATAATCCCAAATCAAATCCCTTCATAAATTAACTAACACTTGTCACCTAAGATATCTTCTCAATCCAAGATATTTTCATTATGCATTTACAACTTATCTTGTATGTAATCAAAATTGAACCATTAGTTATAACTTCAACATTCAATTCAATATCATTTTTTTTTTAAACTCTAAGTCAAAATTCAAAACATGAAGAAAACAACATGCTTACCCAATAAAGATATTTCAACTAACTTTGTAGGTAGCCATTGCGGTGTCAAAAAGAAACTAAAGAACCTTCTCTTGAAAAATGAGAAGTCTCCCCAAAATTTCTCCATTGTTCTTTATATACCACCAACGCTTGGTCTAACTTGATTGCAAAACCATTGCCATGTAGGGTCCACCAGACACATCAGTGGGCATCATATAGCCAATTGTTGAGTAATCTCCATATCAACCAAACTCATCACAATGCACCATATGTGTCTCCATAATATTCCAAGTTACCATGGAGATACTCTTGTTGTCATGTCGAGGAGATAATGGAGAGTCTCCCGCCGATATGCCCATCACAATTTTGGAATCCATCTGTACCTCAGATGTCAACAACACCTAGAAAACTTCTATAACATACTGCCAAACACACACACCTCTTTATGACACTCCTGCAACACTAAAATAGCTTGTTCAAGCACACTTGTAGAAACATTTAGGCTTACTCCAATCAACCTGTATAAGTGATTTCATCATCTGGAACACATATCTTACTATCAACATGTACCCACTCACTTGAGACACATCTTACTCCTCAAGATAATTATGGACTATCATGATAACTCTTTCATGCAATTCCAGACACATGATTCTTCATTCCTTTTCTTGATTACAAATGACAGTGCACCATGACATCTTTATTGCTTCTGCATATCCTTCTTCCTTGCATGATCACTACACCTCACATATGATACTACCTTGACACTAATGAACACTACCAAACTACTCTTTCCTAGGATTAGGTATTACTCCCTTCTGATCCACCCTTTATGACATCAATTACAACCATATTCCAACATCCATAATCTCTCACCTTGCTTACATTGGGAACTTAGTGAAAAAAGAGCTAGGATTTGAGTGATCGCAACAATTAATGGATTGAATTGAAACCTTACTAAAACAATTATAGTGGCATTAGAGCTAGTGGAATTTCCATCCTTTTTTAGAAGCTAAACATTTTAATATATAGTTGTATCTCATATGCATACTAGTGACAATTATTAGAGAAAAATAAGAAAAAAGGTTTTAATTTCCTAGGAATCTAGAAGATGAGTTTTTTATCTTTAAAATTTGAATTAGAAGAGATATACATGGAAAACGAGAACAAAGAGCTATAAAGGAAGAATATCCAACAAAGGTAAGGTATAAAAAACTTGTACAAGAGAAAGAGCACCTTATAGACATGTTGGCTCAATTGCTTCTTACCATGAAAAATAATGATTATTCCTAGACATTAGAATGGTGAATGAAGCACTTTTGGGTTAATAATCATAATAACACTCACACCCATACTCAAATGATTGACATTAGTTCAACTGCTAGACCTTTCCAATCTACATTCCTTTGTAGGGAGGAGTAATTCATTGAAGTAGAAGCTTAGAATATAGTGGTGGATGACATCACAACTTATTATGCTAAATTTATAGAACTCTTTTAGATAAGATCCAAAATAAAATTTCTCTCACAAATTTTATGAATATAATTAAGTATTGAAAGGGGCCTAGACTTGAGCCTAGGCTTTAGGAAATTCAAAAATATTTTCAACATGCTTTGAAAAAGTTACCACTTCCCACTTTTGATGGATCTATCAAGTGTTCAAATTTAATTGGATAAAAAAAAATTACAACCCAAATCCATACACCTAGAATTACCACATTTTTTTGTTAAAACTTTATTATCTTATTAATGTTTGATAGCCTTGAAACTAAATACTTAGGATTTCACAACAACCAATCTAGGATCTTTTGTTCTCTAAGATCACTTGTTCTTATAGAAAATTTCACAAATATGATTCTACAAACTATGCCTCCATCCTTCACATAATGGTCATATAGGTGAAATGAGGACATGAATAAAATGTATGCTATGGCTAGAGACTTCAACTAAATAAAACCAATATGGGTCCTAAGTTGCCTATAGAAAAATTGCAATGCACTAAAAAACTAATTGAGGGTTTTTTATATAAGTCTAAAAATATCTTGTACCCTTCCTCAGATTTTGGGCAACCAACCAAGTACAAGATCACCAAGGATTTTGAAAATACTAAAGGACCTCATACTCTTCCTAGGTTTTGGGCAAGTCCAATCCTCCTTCAGGATTCTTCTAAGCATCAAAAGACTGCCATATTTTATCTTGATCTTTAAGTTAAAAATTTATTTCCTTCCCTTAATTTAAGGATTATCTTGAATTATTAAATCTTGTATTATTAATTAAGTTATTATAATCTTTCTTGGACATTCCCCAAGCCCCATCCCCAAACACCTAAGTATTGGGAACATTATTCATTTCCCAAACTACCTACATACCTTTCTTCCAAATGGGATCAAGACATAAAATATGTAGTTATATTTTCTACTCTAAGTTTGATGTGGAGTGTTGTGTGGGTAAACAACCCTTTTAGGGGCCCTTTTTCCCAAAAAATTCCTTTGCGACTACTATCCACGAAGGGAAGCAATAGTTATAAATCAATAGTTGTCATGATTATTACTTGTTTCCTAGAATCAATTAATTCCTAGTCCTAAAATAATGTCACCCTTAAAACCATTGAAATTAAAGGTTTCATTTCCGTAATTGAACATTAAATGGATTGTAAACAATATAAAAAAATTTATGTAAAGGCCTATTATATCCTACATGTGGAGGTTTTATAAGTTTGACCTAGCATTTTTTTTCATTTAATTAATCCTTTTGGATTATCAATCTAAGGGAGATTACCTATCCCTTGGATTTATTATCAACAAGATGTCCCTTATTTATCCTTAATGATTTAAAAGGATGATGCCATAGACTCCATTATTGCAACTTTATTAGGCTATAGATGTGGTAACTCAAACACGACGACACTACCCATAAACATGAACCAAAGAGACTATTGAATCCAAACACTCCTAATTTTGGTTTCAATTTCTTGTTTATTTTTTTCTAAATAAGAAATAAATATATGATATTAATTATATACAAAATAAATTATACCAATACTAATTTCTTGAAAATGAAACTAATCACTTTTATAAGATAAGATTCAACTAATACTATAAGCTAATACCAAATTACTTTAGAAGTAAACATTAATTAACAAATAAACTGAGCTAATACTAATTACTAAATCATCTTGCAAAATAAACTTATTTAATTATTCTTAGTAAATAAACGTGAAATACTTTGAAATAAAATAAAAGATAAATACTTACAAATAAAATTTATCTATTTATTTTCTTCAAATAATTGATAATAAATTAATCTAATTTTATTTACTTTTGAAAATAAATGCTATTTTTTTACAAAATTTAACTAGTAAAATTAACTAATTCCATTATCTTGAAGTAAATGTTAACTTTATCTATTTATCTAATTCAAATTCTTGTAAGGAAAAAAAACTAATACCTATTTAAAATTTATTTAGTATTAATTTACTTTAAACAAAATTTCTTGTGGTAAAAGTATAACTAAAAATACATGTGTTTCTATCTAAATGATGATCTGATAGATTTAAAAAAAAAATCTTTATTAAAATCTAGAACAATTAAATCTATTTTTAAATTTTCATGCTAATGAATGAATTGAAAAATAAGAGATAGAATTTTTTTTATATAATTTGAGAACTACAAGAGAAGTCCTTAACTTGAAAATCTAACACATTTTTCTTTTCTTTTTCTAACTTTTTTTTAGTTTTGAGAGTTACTATTTTAACTGTTACCCAATTTTCACCTACGGGCTCAATCAGGGGAAATTATGTTTAAATTCGGCATGTGGGTTAAATGTGGCTCCCATAAGGGTTCAGCCCAGTGTGTAGGTGTTTGGATTTCCTTGGGAAGGTCTTTATCTGATGCTATTTCACAAGGAGGTCTATTGGAAAGCCTTGCCTCAATCAGATTTGGCATAAAAGCTCCTAAGGAAAAAGGTCATTGGGACCTTTCAAATGTCTTACTGACTAGCAATATGCTACACCCATTTGAAATCCCTATGTTCGCCAAGATATCTTGGTCGCTATGAAGTTTTAGATGTCTCGCCGACCCGGAAAAGTCTTGGTGAAGGGGGGTTTGCTTCGGGGAGAAGTCTTCCCAACCTGCTAGGGTCCTGCCGATGGATGGAGGTCTCGGCGAAAGCTTGTGCCTTCGCTATGATCTCTCCTTGACCGATGATAGTCTTGCCGAAATGGAAAGGGACATCAGTAAGACTCCTCCTGCCCACTGTGAAGTCTTCCCGACCGATGGGAGTCATGCCGAAAGTTGTTCACAAGGCCGGCGTCGGGGAGAGTTGTTTACCTTTTGGGGAGAGGTCTCGCCGACTACTGAATGTCTCACCAAAGGCTATGCCTTCAGTGTAATCTCTTTCTGACCAGGAAGCTCTTGTTGATAGTGGTCCACAAGGTTGAGATTGGGGAGACTCCGAGTGAAAGATTTGTGCTCGGTATGATGTCCTGTCGACAAGTGAGGTCTCAGTGATGGAAAAGGATATCGGTATGACTAATGGCACCCGCTATGACCTGTTGCCAATGAAGATTTGTCTTGCCGATGGTATATATGATAGCGATATAACTCTTGAGGCTCGTTGAGACTCTTGGCCAAATGGCTTGCACTCGCTGTGACCTCTGGCCAACAGCGATAGTCTGGGCGACCATCTTTGACATCGGTGTAACTTTTGTCGCTTGCTATGAAGTCCTCCCAACAGATGTGTGCTATGTTGATGCTGTTATAGAGTATAATCGCATCGGGGAGACACGGCCAGTGTCTCACCGACATGCGATTCTAGCTGAATATCCTTTGACCGCCTGGGATCTTTATGGCATATGTTCAACCAATCAGAGAGAACCAGAGGCAAACCATTAGCCATTTGACTGTTTGACTCCCCCTGTGAACGAGATCAACAGAGCATAAACAACACAGACTTTTTTTTAGATCAAAGGTGATGGAGCAGCTCGATGAACAATGGTGTGAAGATCTAATAGGAAAGTCTGAAGTTGCTTGCAGGGGAAGTCAACCTACAGAAAGATCCTGAGCAGGAAGAAGGCCGAAAGAAAGAAGAAGTCGTCAGTCTCAGGGACAGCTATGAGGTCTACTGGAAAAAGGAAAATCGATATTAATGGTAATGCTCCAGGGGCATTCAAGGCAGGTCTTCAAGGAAGTTCGAGAGTGGACACAGAGGCTAGAGGTTAGCACATTAAATGCATGGTTGCAAAAGATCTGAAGGGCCATCCCTGGAGTGATCTTTCACCAACGTGGACGCGGAGGATGCTCATTGAATGCATTGGATTTATTTCCAAAAGATCTAAGGGTCGACCCTTCTGAAAAAACTGATATTTTGTAAACCCTAAAAAACAAAGGGGTGACACTTTTAGTTTTCATATATATGGCATTTTTTCCTCTTTTTGAAGGGGAGTTCTTGCAATTTTTCTGCTTTGTGACTTCTGTGAGTCCTTAGAGGAGAATACTAAGTTTTGTAACTCATTTACAAACATTATATGTACAATTTCACCTTTGAAGATCAATAAAGAAAGCAACTTATGCCTTCTCAGTTATCTGTTTCATTGAGTGTGTTGAATGATTGATAAATTTACATGTGAGTTTCTCTTATTCCTTGTTAATTGTCTCATTAATAGCACTTTTAAGCAGAGGATATGTGTATATTGCAGATTATAGGTTATGTTGGTGATGCAAACAAATTTTAGTTGTGAGGAGAATTTATCATCCTTCTAGGAATGTATGTATCGTAGCTTTCTTATGAGACATTTATGCAATATCACATGAGTATTGAGTTGTGCATATCATCTTTTACTAGTTGATATAAAATTGTGTTAAGCAGTTGTTCATGTTTGAACAAATTTGGTGTATCACCATAGGAGTAGTTCTCAATTTATGTATTTCTTCTCCCTTTTCCTTACAAAGATCAGTAGTTAGGTGATAACACAAAGGAAGTCGGCCTTCTCCAGAGGTTCATTTCAACTTTAGGTGACCCACAGCCTTGAAAAGATCCCATGTTTCTCTAGAAAGCTCAATTTTCATAACTTTGCATAGGGTGCATTTTTAGGTGATAACATTAACCTCTAAGAATTAAAATGAAACATTCATGCTTTGGTTTGTTTCATTTTAATTTACTAAGATTTTCTTTAAATGAATATTGTTTTGATTATAAGGGAAAAACAAGTTTTGAAGGGACCTGAAACCCTTTACAACTTTATGCACAAAATGTTGCTCAAAAGATAAACAACGAATACCAGTAGCCAAACAACAACAAGCCATAGTAGGACAAGCAGAGCGAACTTTACAAGGGATTGAGAGGATTGATTATGCTTAGGAAGACCTCTCTTCCTTCTTTGCACAACCATTCCAGAAAGATAATCCTCTGAGGGATTAGAGCAAGGGGAGGACGGGGGACAAGCCACCAAAGGAAAAAAAGGAAGAGCACCAGGAATGTCACTCACACAACCAATAGCAGCAACAAGAGTTGTAGATAAACTAGTAGTCACAACACCATAAACAACAACAACAACAACTGTAGACAAACCAACCTCATTAGTAGCAATTGTAGACAAACCAACAATTGCAGATGAACCAACAGCACCAAAAGCACCAAAAACAACTGCAGAAGACCCAACAACAACAGTGAAAGGAAACTAAGAACCATCAACAAAAGAAGCCACAACTTTAGGGGCCAATATATCATACCCAAAATCATCCCCAGAATCCTCGTCCAAAGATTCACCCACATTAAGATTCTCATGAAGAGAATCTTTCCACCAAGTAGCATAACTCCAACAAGATTTCTAACAGTTAGCAACCAAATGACCTCTAGAAAAGCATCTCCTACAACGAAAAGGAAGACCTTCATAATCAAGAATCTGAGACCATGATCTAGCCCCCACCATCAAAATGACCTCCCCAGGTAAATATTTTGAGGTAAAATTAATTATGGTGTTGTTACCTATTTTTAGCTACAACTCAAAATAGGTAGAGTTGAATTGCATTCATCACAAGAAGGTGCAATTTTTTTTTCTAAAAGTATTCATTGAATGTTGTTTTTATTCATATTGGAAAGACTGAAGTCCCACACAAGCCACAAGAGTAGCTAATTTGATTTTCATAATCAAATGATGAATACAAGAAAAGAATGTAAACTATACAATTGAAAGTAACATGAGCATGAGATAGAAGCTAATTCGTCATTTCCTAGAATGATGAATCATCTTTATGTTGAAGTCTTCAGTTGTTGTGTTGTGCTTTCAAATTGCAGTAGCTCCGAGCTCCAAATGCATCTGCAAGATTGTAAAAAGGTGGTGTTAGAGCAATGAAAAATCACATCCTACCTCATTCCTACATTACCAACATAAATATAACACACACTCAATTAGGAATTCATCAGATGATTTGAATAAATCAAATTAAAATGGATCATTAAGGAACATAAATTCAATGGAAGCTTTCAGCTTCAATTATTTTGCTAACATGTTTGTGTAGTGTGCAGGAATAGGTACAGTATAATCTAATCATTTCAACCAAAAGATAATGTTATGAGTGGAGAAAATGTGGCTCCCACGAGGGTTGAGCCCAACTCATAATAGAGGTCATAGTGCATGTTATACAAAATTGACAGTCATATGACTAGAGAACACTGTTTTGAAGCAGCCAAGTACAAGAACATTGATATCACAATACTATGGTGGATAGTTATTCATCAAAGAAATGGACAATAAAACACAATCCTAAATATAGAGGAAGAACAAAATTATACAAGAAAATAGCCTAGGAGACATTGGAAACATAAAGGAAAAGCAGACTAATAGGTACAGTTAAAGAGAACTTGGAGTAGAAAAATATGTGCACAGGCATTAAGAATAACAGTCCAAATTCAAGCAGCCATATCATGTCATCATGAAAGTAGAGGCATTAAAAGTTCCATGATATCAATAAAATGAGACTAGTATAATATTGTCCTCTTGCAGTACAATTGGATTCCATAAGCAAAGCTAAGGTACAACATGTAACAATCTTATATGAAGTTGCCCTTGACTATCAAGAAGCATTCCTTTATTAAGATTGTTCCATTCATGGAGTATTAACTTGCATTATTATCGTAATAGCATTGTTTGATAAATACACCAATAGTTTTTGGTGTTTTCCCAAAGGAAATAAACAAGGTGCAAGTATGTCAATTCACCAAATACAGAGCACAAATGTATGACGGGGGTTTTCCACTGATAGTTACAATAAGTAACTGCATTTGACAGTAAAAGATGTTACGCAAGAAAGAAAATGATCAGGGATAAGAAAATAATTTTTCAGATTTGTTGTTTCAATAAAGCATTCTCAGTTAAAAAACCATTTATAGAAGTGGCACAAGTACAATGTTTTCTTGTTATGAAAGAGATAAAGGACATCAGGGCTAGTTTTTATATATCACTGTCTAGATGAATGCACTTATAATTTTGTATGGTACATAATGAGGTGAGCATCAAGAAAAAATTATAGACATTAATCACTTCAGTCTGGAAACAAGGAATTATTGCCTCAACAAGTTTTTAGTTTTGAGGATATATCAGCCAGGGATACAGCTTGTAGCGGTATCCACACATGTGTTATCATTGTCAAAGGAGCTTTGTAAGCATGAGAGTCGAGCTTATGCGCCAAAGGAGAAGACACTTGTGAGTCAAGTTTTGATGTAGCCTGGAACATCAAGGACCCGCATATGGGTAGTAGAGATATTCGAGCTTGAGAAAGCATGGAATAAACCTAGAAAGACCTCAAACACATTCGTAGTGGATTTACCCAGAATCATTGACAGTCGTGGCAAGGAACATATGGAGTGTCATATTTATGAAATTAAAAACCTAGAAGCAAAAAAGATTGCAAACCCTTTTTGTATAAAAACATTTTGAGAACAACAATACAAATATTCATTCATTGATTAAATGAAGGCATCAATGTTCTTTGTTTTGTTCAGGGGAGTTCAAATTGAGTTTTTAAGAGAGAAATATATTGCCATACCTACGTATATAACTTCAAAAAAATCTCCATTAACGACCACAAGATAAAATATGTCAACAAAAGATACAAAGAGAGACATATCAAACAATATGATGCAGGCTGCAACTAGGCTATCTTGCAGAAGCAAACACAAGAAACATGAAATGTAGCTTACCACGAAGTGATCTAGGTTCCTATGAAAATTTTGACAAAAACAACAGGTATTTGAGCTCTAGTTCCAAATTTTTCTTCTCTCATGGCGGCGCTTCAACAAGAGTCAAGAATGCAAATGATAAATGATTAGGGTTTGACTAATTTTGTCTACCTCAATTCGATAAAGGGTGACTTTTCTCAATGATTTTAAAATAAATCATTATGTTTATTTATTCCCCTTGGTCTGTGGCTTCATAAGTCAAAAGACCTATTATGATTCATGGGTTGTGAGATGCATGATCAAACTTCAATTTATTGAAGTTTTGATTAGTTTTTGCATGATTTTATTTGGAGCAAAATATGTAATTAAATATTAATGTAATAATGTATTATTACATTAATATTTAAAATGAAAATAAAGAGGCCATTTCCACATTAAATATTAAAATTATCATGCTTTTGGTTATTTTCAATATTTAATTACTTATCTTCCTTAAATAAAATCATGCAAATGATGAAGATGTAACTAGAAGAATCAGGGAGTATCAACTGAAGATTGTCATGCACAATACAGAGATAGAGTTCTAGTTCTCATGGGCGGATTGACAGAAACAAGATGATTTTCACATGCTTGGGCCCACTTTTTTAGGGATTTTCAGTGCAGTTTGAGTACTCTATAGTTCAGTTATGAGTTTACCTTGAGTTTGGATCATCATACACTCATTTTTGCATGAGTTGGAGCCTTCTTTTCAAGGATATTTATTTTTGCTTGGGATTTGCCTTGGATTTTTCATTTTTATACTGAAATTGACTTTTAGTTTCACCTTCTCACGCTTTGGAGTTGTCACATATTGTATATATTGGAAAAAGTTTATCTTTTTCTTCCAGTTCTTGTTTTCTATCCTTTGCATTCTACAAAGTGAATTATCTTGCAACTCAACTTTCATATTTAGATTAATACAACAACAGGTTTATAGGTTCAATTTGTGTCACATTTGCAAAGATTCCTTCAATTTCAGTGAAATTAAAAGTCTCCCTTGTCATTATGGTGTTTTTTATGAATGATTTGATGAAATTTTACTGTGTTTAATATCAAAACCTTTAAAATTATTGTCTCATTTGTATTTGCATGCATTTAAAATAGTGAAAATCATACGTCTAGGGTTGTGTAACAAAATAATCTATATTCTTCTTTGCTGAGAAAAATTTGTTTTCCTTCAAAGATGGTTTATTCACACCTTCCTTAGAATCATTTTTGTGGTCAAACTATTAAAACCAACTTGTGTGGATGGTTTTTCTAAAGTTTATCATGAATCATAGTTGTAGATCTTTATTAATTAGGTGCATCACCACTAGTTTATAGTTTTACATGCATTCATTATACATTTCTATCCTTTTTCCTGCACAAGTTACCTAATTTTTAATTAAGAATCATATAGGAACCAGCCTAGAATCTGGAGGTCTATCTTTGCCATAGGAATACCCACAGCCTGAAGATAGTTCCCATGTTTCAACATATTGCTGAATTTAATCATTCAAGCGCTCAGGTACAATCTATTTGACAACAATTTTTGGCATGCCCGGTGGGACTCTGAATCTCAGTTCAGAGTGAGAAATTAAGAGTTTCAAGTTGTTGTCCTGGTATATACAACATTGTATTTTGCCTTTCAGAGGCACAAATTTATACCTGGCGACTCCGAGCATATCTACTGGTTTCAACAAGTTCAGTGCTGGTATGTTTCAAATACAAGCTTAATATTATGATTTCCAACATTTATATGAGTAGAAATGAAATATTTTCATGGATATCATGTATACCCATCCCCTTACTACGAAAATACTATCAACCAATAACCCTATCATCCATATCAGGCCAATCATGCTACTAGTTTTACCCCAAACAACCATGCAACATTAGCATATTAGCATGTTCAACATGCTTACCTCCCACCCACCCCTGCTCAACCTTCAGATCAATATTCATATATCCAAAATCAGCTCCAAGAGGTTGATGATATGAAGAATAACATGAATAACATGGACATATTATTAGGATTCACAAAGAAGATAGAAGAGATTATGATGCAGCAAGAGTACGATCAACAACAAGTTGAGATGGCCTATCAGGCCTATTTCTATGAGCAAGAATTACTGACACAGAGGAGACAGTTTGAAGAAAAGCTCAAAAGGGAGTTAGTTGTACAAGAGAAGTCGATCAAGTCTTTGCTTGCTCAAAAGCATGATATCCAAACAACTTCTTGCATTTCAGATTAGTTTCAAGAGGAAGAACTTCCAAGGTATGAAATCCCAAATTCTACAACCATTCATCCTTCGCAAGTAAAGGAAATTAATCTAGTACAACCTAGTGTAGTTACAGACCAGCCCATTGATAAGGACACTTTACTCCTCATAGAGAAGGTCAAAAATGTAAACCCGTTGTGTTTAGCTTTGGAATTTTACCGATTAGAGCAGCTAAAGAATGAACAAAAGGAGCAGGAAGTTGTTGCTTGTATTGTGTCCCCAGCTCAAAATTACAATATTACATGTGAAGAGGATATTGGTTCAAACTTACTGCTGAACCCCTTGGATTTTGACTCATTTGAAGAATTTTCTAATGTTGTTTATAACATGGATAAAAATAGAGTACATGAATTACCAGTCAAAAATCTTCACTTACAGGATGCCCAAGCTTCATTTGAGAAGGCACCATATGAGGAAGACCAATTGATTTATCTGTTCGATCAATTACCTGGTTTTATTGAGCAAGCTGAAAAGAGCACATAGGAGCCTGACTTACCAGTTAATTTGAAACACTCAGAAGATATTGTAGAGCATGATGTGTTGTTGGTTCGAGATGAGATTGAAACCTCAATCCATTTGAGACAGCAAGAAGACATTTTTGTTTTGGAGGTTGATGAAAATAATCTACATGATGTTTCCAAAATTGAACAAGCAAGCAGATCAAAACTTGTGTTTCAAAAGAATGATCTTGAACCTAAGATAAGTCCTCTCATGCCACAAAGTAGCGAAGATTATGAAGAAGCCTTGTTTTGGAATGACCTTGAATCTTTTGTTTCAAGCTTAGATGGCAAACGAGAACAAATTGAACATGTTTATGTAGAGAAAATTGAAAGCGAGTCTCAAAAATTTTTTGATTTATTTGATGAACTCCCTCAATTTGTTGATGAAAATGAGGATATCACATGAACAATATCATCTATGCTTGGTATCGAGCACCTAAATGATAAAACTCATCTGGACTTAATGAAAAATTATGAGTTAGATGAAAATGTGTTTTCAGGCATAATAGAGGTCTTTTGTTCTAACATTGATGATAGTTTGATGTCATATGAGCCAGTAATATGCAATCAGCCTGTTCAGGCCAAGGAAGCAAGCATTCCTTCATTTCGTTCATGTGAACCAACTCTTTCAGATCATATTGAAATTGAGGCAACAAGAAGGGAGGAAGAAAATCTTACACTACAAGTGGAGCAGTCTAATCAGCAAGATGCAATGCCAACAGTTTATAAACATGAAGGCAACAGTGAGAGGCCAAGTTTTATCCTCTCAAAAGGGTGCCCGATCAGATATTTATCAAAAGAGGAGTCTACAGAATTACAAGACATGATTCTGCCAAAGCATGTGATTGTAGCTACAGAGAAGCAGGTTAATCTTAGCTATATGCCTCAAAATAACATCTTTGGTGGTCAATCAAACTAGGAAGGCATGCCTTTTGAGATATTTCATACTTTTATGCCGCAGTTAATCAAATTTTTACCATTTAGATATCTCTTTTTGATTGATCTTAAAGATTTGGAGCATCCTTTGTTATTTAGAAAGGGAAGCTATTTCTCACAACTAGTGAATGGTCATGTCTGAGCACTAATATTGTTCGTTAGTGTAGGATAGGGTAGAGTTTCAGTTATGCTTTCAATAAGTGCCCCATGGCATGTTTCATTTTAGTTTTGTTATGCTTTCAATAAAGTGCAGTTGTTGCATGTGTTTCTAGACGTTGTCTTAAACAGAGTTGCAATAGCTCTTTTAGTTTTTTTGGTTTGAAGCTGAGTTACGAAGTTTTCAGAATTCTGAAAAGCAGAGATGGACTCCATGCCCAATGGATATACAAGGTAATTGGTCTATGATGTTTAGCAGGAAAACACTCCACAGAGGTCACCAAATTGTTACCTATTTTTAGCTACAACTCAAAACAGGTAGAGCTTAATTGCATTCATCACAAGAAGGTGCAAATTTTTTGCTAAAAGTATTCAATGAATGTTGTTTTTATTCATATTGGAAAGACTGAAGTCCTGCACAAGCCGCGGGAGTAGCTAATTTAATTTTCATAATTGTAAGGAAAGTTAAGGTGCGGATCTAACTCTCCTAATGTCAAAACCTCAGGGAAGAATGCAGAGGTGTCTTTAAATTTTACAATTACAGTTCAATTAAGATACACATGAAAAGAATTAACAGAAAATAGAATTTAACACACACACAATTGAACACTAGATTTACGTTGGAAAACCCTTACAGGAGAAAAACCCACCACATCAAGAAAAGCCTCTTTTTATTACAGTAATGGAAATTATATACAGAGATTGAACTTCACTTTTTGATGTCCTCAAACAATACAATGAATTCACTCAATCAAATCCATGATCAGTGTTGAACAACTCTACTCTATCAAACCGAGCCCTACAACTGTCATCAGTTACAGAATATTTCCTGTTCATGGTCTGTTGATCTTCCACACAGGAATGATCACAACTGTTCAAATCCAACGGTTCACATTCTGCTTCTCCCATTGGCTCCAAACACGCCATGTAGGATAGATGTTAGGTCAAAGAAGTTCACAAACAAAACCGTCGATGAGACTTGTACTCTCGGCAAGAATTCATACCGACCACAAATCCGTCAGCCACGAGTCTCCCCGATGATACTATCCGCCAATGACACGTCAACAATTGGTGCACTTCCGGAGAATCAAACTAGAATCTAAAAATATTCTCCATCAGTCTCACAGAACTCCAAGTGGTCCCCTCATCCATTGGCTTAACTAATCTTACCCGTTCCCCGCTATTCCGCAATGATCCCACCACATTGCTATGGTTGATTGCAATATCGCGGGCGACTTCCACGTGTCCCATTAGATGACACCGAAAGAGATTAATTTAGATGACTATTGATCAATTGTCGTTAGATCTCAATGGCTGCCAGCAATCGCGTGATTAGAAATCATACGATCTTTAATGATCACGAAATCATGAGCGACTGCTACGTGTCCCATCTAATGAAGCCAAAGAGAATCATTCAGTCAGAAATTTTTAGAACTTTCAAACTCCACAACAAGGTTCCGAAGTTACAACAAACACTGATGCCACGAAAACAAAGGAAGTCGGTTAGTCGAAAACCTCTGTAACTTCCAAACTCCACGACAAGGTTCCAAAGTTACAACAAAAACCGATGTTGCGACAACAAAGGAAGTCGGTTAGTCGGAAACTTTTGTAACTTCCAAACTCTGTGACAAGGTTCCAAAGTTCACGATTCCAACGATTGGCCGACAATGAAAACTTAATAAAAGGTAACTTCACCAAGTCTTACCCAAGATACAAGCCAGCAAGTTGAGACACCATTTTTCCAACAATAATCAAATGATGAATACAAGAAAATAATGTAAACTATACAACTGAAAGTAACATGAGCATGAGATAGAAGGTGATTTTTCATTTCCTAGAATGACGATTCGTCGTTATGTTGAATTCTTCAGTTGTGTTGTGCTTTCGAATTGCAGCAGCTCTGAGCTCCAAATGCATCTACAAGATTGTAAAAAAGTGGTGTTAGAGCAATGAAAAATCACATCCTACCTCATGCCTACATTACCAACAAAAATATAACACACACTCAATTAGGAATTCATCAGATGATTTGAACAAATCAAATTAAAATGGATCATTAAGGAACATAAATTCAATGGAAGCTTTCAGCTTCAATTATTTTGCTAACATGTTTGTGTAGTGTACAGGAACAGGTACGGTATAATCTAATCATTTCAACCAAAAGATAATGTTATGAGTGGAGAAAATGTGGCTCCCACGAGGGTTGAGCCCAGCTCATAATAGAGGTCGCAATGCATCTTATACAAAATTGATAGTCATATGACTAGAGAACACTGTTTTGAAGCAGCCAAGTACAAGAACACTGATATCACAATACTATGGTGGATAGTTATTCATCCAAGAAATGGACAACAAAAATTAGTCCTAAATATAGAGGAAGAATAGAATTATACAAGAAAATAGCCTAGGAGATATTGGAAACACAAAGGAAAAGCAAACTGATAGGTACAATTAAACAAAACTTGGAGTAGAAAAATATGTGCACAGGCATTAAGAATAACTGTCCAGATTCAAGCAGTCATATCATGTCATCATGAAAGTAGAGGCATTAAAAGTTCCATGATATCAATAAAATGAGACTAGTATAATATTGTCCTCTTGTAGTACAATTGGATTCCATAAGCAAAGCTAAGGTACAACATGTAACAGTCTTATATGAAGCTGCCCTTGACTATCAAGAAGCATTCCTTTATTAAGATTGTTCCATTCATGGAGTATTAACTTGCCTTATTATCATAATAGCATTGTTTGATAAATACACCGATAGTTTTTGGTGTTTTCCAAAAGGAAATAAACAAGGTGCAAGTATGTCAATTCACCAAATACAAAGCACAAATGTATGACGGGGGTTTTCCACTGATAGTTACAATAAGTAACTGCATTTGACAGTAAAATATGTTATGCAAGAAAGCAAATGATCAGGGATAAGCAAAGAATTTTTCAGATTTGTTGTTTCAATAAAGCATTCTTAGTTAAAAAACCATTTATAGAAGTGGCACAAGTACAATGTTTTCTTGTTATGAAAGAGATAAAGGACATCAGGGCTAGTTTTTATATATCACTATCTAGATGAATGCACTTATAATTTTGTATGGTACATAATGAGGTGAGCATCAAGAAAAAATTACAGACATTAATCACTCCAGTCTGGAAACAAGGAATTATTGCCTCAGCAGGTTTTTAGTTTTGAGGATATATCAGCCAGGGATACTGCTTGTAGCGGTATCCACACATGTGCTACCACTATCAAAGGAGCTTTTTAAGCATGAGAGTCAAGCTTATGCACCAAAGGAGCAGACACTTGTGAGCCGATTTTTGATGTAGCCTAGAACATCAAGGACCCGCATATGGGTAATAGAGATATTCAAGCTTGATATAGCATAGAATAAACCCAGAAAGACCTCAAACACATTTGTAGTGGAATGACCCAGAATCATTGACAACCACGGCAAGGAACATATGGAGTGTCATATTTATGAAATTAAAAACCTAGAAGCAAAAAAGATTGCAAACCCTTTTTGTATAAAAACATTTTGAGAACAACAATACAAATATTCATTCATTGATTAAATGAAGGTAGCAATGTTCTTTGTTTTGTTCAGGGGAGTTCAAATCGAGTTTTTAAGAGAAATATATTGCCATACTCGCGCATATAACTTCAAAAAAATCTCCATTAACGGCCACATGATAAAAGATGTCAACAAAAGATACAAACAGAGACATATCAGAAAATATGATGCAGGCCACAACTAGGCTATCTTGCAGAAGCAAACACAAGAAACATGAAATGCAGCTTACCATGAAGTGATCCAGGTTCCTCTGAAAATTTTGACAAAAACAATAGGTATTTGAGCTCTAGTTCCAAATATTTCTTCTCTCATGGCGGCGCTTTAGCAAGAGTCAAGAATGCAAATGATAAATGATTAGGGTTCGACTAATTTTGTCTGCCCTGATTCAATAAAGGGTGACTTTTCTCAATGATTTTAAAATAAATCATTATGTTTATTTATTCCCCTTGGTCTATCGCTTCATAAGTCAAAAGACCTATTATTATTCATGGCCTGTGAGATGCATGATCAAACTTCAATTTATTGAAGTTTTGATTAGTTTTTACATGATTTTATTTGGAGCAAAATATGTAATTAAATATTAATGTATTATTACATTAATATTTAAAATGAAAATAAAGAGGCCATTTCCACATTAAATATTAAAATAATCATGCTTTTGGTTATTTTCAATATTTAATTACTTATCTTCCTTAAGTAAAATCATGCAAATGATGAAGATGTAACTAGAAGAATCAGGGAGTATCAACTGAAGATCATCATGCACAATACAGAGATAGAGTTCTAGTTCTCATGGGCGGATTGACAGAAACAAGATGATTTTCGCATGCTTGGGCCCACTTTTTCAAGGATTTTCAGTGTAGTTTGAGTACTCTATAGTTCAGTTATGAGTTGACCTCGAGTTTGGATCATCATACACTCATTTTTGCATGAGTTGGAGCCTTCCTTTCAGGGATATTTATTTTTGCTCAGGATTCGCCTTGGAGTTGTCATTTTTATACTGAAATTGAATTTTAGTTTAACCTTCTTGCGTTTTGGAGTTGTCACATATTGTATATATTGGAAATTGTTTATCTTTTTCCTCCAGTTCTTGTTTTTCATCCTTTGCATACTGCAAAGTGAATTATCTTGTAACTCAACTTTCATATTCAAATTAATACATCAGCAGGTTTACAGGTTCAATTTGTGTCACATTTGCAAAGATTCCTTCAATTTCAGTGAAATTAAAAGTCTGCCTTGTCATTATGGTGTTTCTTATGAATGATTTGATGAAATTTTACTGTGTTTAATATCAGAACCTTTAAAATTATTGTCTCATTTGTATTTGCATGCATTTAAAATAGTTAAAATCACAGGTTTAGGGTTGTGTAACAGAATAATCTATATTCTTCTTTGCTGAGAAAACTTTGTTTTCCTTCAAAGGTGGTTTATTCACACCTTCCTTGGAATCATTTTTGTGGTTAAACTGTTAAAACCAACTTGTGTGGATGGTTTTTCTAAATTTTATCGTGAATCACAGTTGCAGATCTTTATTAATTAGGTGCATTACCACTAGTTTACAGTTTTACATGCATTCATTATACATTTCTATCCCTTTTCCTGCACAAGTTACCCAATTTTTAATTAAGAATCATATAGGAACCAGCCTAGAATCTGGAGGTCTATCTTCGCCATAGGAATACCCACAGCCTACATATAGTTCCCATGTTTCAACAAATTGTTGAATTTAATCATTCAAGCGCTCGGGTGCAATTTTTTTGACAACAAGTGTCTTTCAACTGCTTCCTTTAAACTAATTTTAATTCATTTAACATTTTATTATTTTGTTTCCTTATGAGAGAAAATCATGGCTTTAAGCAAATTGATGCATTTTCTTGAATAGTTGCATTGCTTTTTTGAGATATATTTATCATTGTCTTTATTCACTTTAGTTAACCACTACCTTCACATTAATTATAATCAATTCTCTGTATCATTTTCTCATATTCTTAATAACATGGACAATTAAAACTTGTTTAAATATCTTAACTTTGGTACTTTATATGAAGTCGACCAACATATGAAAGAGCTATTTTTAATTGTTTCTTTAATTAAACTTTCAAATCACTCTTTTATTAACTCATTAATAGATGCTTCTTATAGTAATCGTATATAGGCATTTTAACTTTGATGCCAAAGCATGGTCTTACACATTAATATATGTCTTTGTTGGCTATAATTCATCAAGGAATAGAATGGAGTCTAGGAACTACCATGTAAGGGTGACTCATCCATCTTATGATCAAATATTAATTCAATTAGTGGCCTTTATCCTTTTACCTCTACGCCTTTGACATCAATGACAATAATGTGGAAATTCTTCTTGACATCAATAACAATAATATTTCCAACAATCTCCCCCTTTGTTATTGATGGAAACAAAATCATAATCCTCTCCTTTTTCTTTTCTCCCCTTACTCTATCTCTCCCCCTTTGACATCAATGGAAAAGGGACACTTAGCATACTTTTTTTATTTATGATACGATTCTTCCTCTTTTCTATGATGCTCCCCCTATTTGTATGGATCCCCCTTTCTCAAGCTTCCCTTTGCTCTAATCCTCCCTTTGTCTCTTTGTCAATTGGGGTGATATTCTTTCTCTATGGCTATCCAAAATTTGGATGATCTTCTTAGATTTAACACACCAAGAACTTGTTTTTTAATCCATGATTTACTATGCATCTTACAAGATGGAAAATATCTTCACAAAGAATCTCCCTTTCTTTATTTCTCCCCCTTTCGGAGATTTTCTAATGCTCCTCCTTGCTCTAATATTCCCCTTTCTCTAACACTTCATCTTGACATCTATTATTTTTTCTTATAACTCAATGATCTTGTTCTATACCTAGCCATTCTTTAGTCTCTCTTTATTTTCCCGATCACATCTTCTCTTTCTCTACTAATTCTTCTCTTTTTATCAATGAAAACAAAATGATTGAATATAATATATATTAGCTAATGTATCTTGAATTATCTTCTTCATGGAGCTAAAATAATGAAATGGTTATCTCCCCTTGAACGTGTGCATCTCCTTAAAGACTTAGTGATATCTCTTGTGCATGAAGTACAATCATAGATTCTTCCTTCTTATTATATTGCTCTTGTTTCCTTCTTCATACCTTTGTAAATTATTCCTTTTTCTTATTCATGGATTCCACTTTCTTTTTCTACTTAGGGTATTCCAAAAAATTAATTCTACACAATCATGGCATATGCCCATAGTTGTTTCACTTGTAACATACAACATTGTAATCCACTAAATGACCAAAAGAATCATAGCTTATTCTTTAGAAATCATAATTATCTTTGCTCCATCTATCATTTATTCCTTGTGATTTAAAACTTCTTTCCTTATGACCAAAATGGTTGCATTTATAACATATGATGTCATCCTTTTTATTTGGCAACCCATAAGATCTTCTATTCTTGATCCAACCACTGCTTCTTGCATGAGTCCAACAAGCTATTGCTTTGTGACCATAGTTATTACATGAATCGAAGTAACCATAAAAATGATATTGAGACTTGTTCATTTGTGTTTACCTTGAAGGAAATGATCTTGTGAATTTATCCTTGTTGTCTCTATTAGTTTTCTACGAGACATTATTTTTCTTTCTCTTGTTCTCATTATTGATAGAACTCTTGAGAATTTTTCCTCACCTTTTGGTTTCTCCTCATTTACTTTCATTAAATCTCATTTGATAGTTGATCCATTTTTGAACTTTTACCTTCTTCAAATCCAACCCCACTCTTGTCACTTGTGGGATTTTGGTCATTTATGATTTTATCTAAATTTTTTGAACTTCTCACATTCTTCAATTCTCGATTGAATTAAACCATGGTATTTTCCAACTCCTTCCTTAGTGATATCTTCTCAAATTCTAACTTTTCACAATTTTCTTCCCTTTCCTTTATCTAGCTTTTCATTCCTTCCTCAATCCTTTTTGCTTCTTCATACTTGACTTTTAGGTTTAGGATTATTTTCTTGGCTTCTTCCTCATTCCTTTTTGCTTCATCATATTGTACTTTTATGTCCATGATTGTCTTCTTGGCATTTTCAAGGGCATGTGATATATTCACTTTCGATTCCCTTTCTTCTTGAATTTTTGATTTTAGACACACATTTCTTCTTTTAAGTGAATGAATCTCATCATACAATAAGTGAATTTCTTCCTCAACATCCACTTCTTCATCATACTCATTCTTCTCATCTTCCACACCCCCTTTATCCTCTATCACCATGAATAGTTTCTCATCTTTTTCCTCCTAAAGTTATTGTTTCTCTTGAATTGGTTTTGATTAGGATCCTCTTTTTGTTGAAAATTGAGGTGTTTATGTAGCTTAATACTTTGTAAAACTTTATGATTTCTGATCTAAATAAGTATTCTTTGTTATAGATTCTTTGTGGGTGATTAATCTGATTAATTCATTTTATCATTTTTAGAATGAAGACAAAAGGTTGTAGAAGAATGAGACAAGATATTAGAAGATACATAGCATTTACAATGGAGAAACCCTTTCAGGAAAAAACTCCACCAAGAATCAATGTATTATTTAATCTCAGAATAAGATTAAAATAACTCCAATCCTTGCTTGAGATGCTTCTTTTTCCTTCAACAAATCTTCTTCACAACTTGCAATAAAAACTGATACAAACTCTCTTCAACTTGCTTGAGATAAATAGGAAATAATCAACCTTGTAAACTCCAAAGAGTTACAATTACAAAGCTCAATCCCTATCTCACAAAATCTATGCCTATCTCTTGCAAGTAGAGTTCTACCATGAAGAACAATGTCAAATCAACTCCTTCATCCATTTGGGCATCCCAAACTGAAGTCATACCTTTATTCCAAAGACATCTTCAAAGCTTATCCTCAAAGTTGGTACCCAAGAATGGGCCTACTTAACTCAACCTTCTGAAATATCTTATCATGCAAAAGTGTTAACTCCAAGAAGCCAATTTGGGTGCCCAAGGTGGGTCCAAGTCAATCTCTGTTAACTGAGACATATCTCTCCACCATTCATGCAAGAATGATCATCCCCTGTTAACTGAAAGTAGTCACCTATTATCTATCATGCAACTCAAGTCATTAGTCATGCATTCCAAGTTAACTGAAATCAACTAGCATTCAACTAAAACTAACTGAACCATAACTGAACTAAACTAAATTGAACTTCATGCATGTAAACATCAATCCCTAACTTCTAAGATCTTTACATGCATTGCAAAAGTGTTATCTTTTACTCCAAATAGTCAACTTAACTCAAGGTGGGTTCCACTTCCATGTGGGTGCCCCATGTGCCCCTATTATTTAGGAACTCATATTGGATGCCCTCACATGCTCCTAACATTTATAATTAATTACAAATGTCAATTAACATGATTATTTCATTCAATATTAATCTCTTTCTAATCCAGTGTTGGGGAACACTTTCCAAGGACTTAGGAGATACATGAAATAATGTTTAGGATTTCAATTAAATGGCATCCTATTTCCAAAATTCTCCCACTTGACATTATACATTGCAATTATTCTAAACAAGGAATAATTATTATAAATCAAGTATAAGACTCAAGGCCAATGGCCTTCCTGCACCAAGAGAACTTATCTATAGGAACTAGTTTCATAAGATAATCTGTAGCATCAATCAAAGTTTCAACTTTCTCAATTAATACCTTTCCACTCTCAACCATTTCTCACACAAAGTGATACTAAACATCAACATGCTTAGTACGAGCATGATACCTAGGATTTTTGGCTAAACAAATAGCACTCTGACTATCACATTCAAGTCTAACTTGCTTGCAATTAAAACCAATACCTTTCCCAAGTCTTTGTAACCAAACTGCCTCTTTAGAGACATGTGTAGCAGCCATGTACTCTACTTATGTGGTGGACAAAGCAATTGTGGGCTGCCTCTTACTCATCCAACTAATTGCAGCTCCAAACAAAGTAAACACATAGCCACTTGTTGACCTCTGATTGTCCAAATCTCCTGCCCAATCTGAATCAACAAAACCTTGTATGTCCAATGATCTATGCATAATATCAATGTCATTAGTACCATGATAAACCAAATAGTAATCAGAAGTACCTCATAAATATCTAAACACCCTCTTAACATAAGTCCAGTGTTCTTTACTAGGGTTAGACATAAACCTACCTAGAACTCCCACTGCTTGGGCTATATCCGGTCTCATATAGACCATTGCATACATTAAACTACCAATTGCACTAGCATATGGAATTTTAGACATTTCCTCATAATCAAAATTAGATTTAGGACTCATGTCTAAACTTAACTTTGTGCCAACTGGTAAAGGAATATTAATTGGTTTATTGTCCTACATGTTAAACCGTTTCAAAATTATATCAACATAATTGCTTTGACTTAAGCAAAGCTTTTTGTTACCTCTACCTTTTTTGATCTCCATACCAAGGATATATTTTGCAGCCCCTAGATCTTTCATCTCAAATGTGCTTGAGAGTTGTGCTTTCAATTCTTTGATCATTACCTTGTTGTTACCAATAAACAACATGTCATCAACATACAAGAGAATAATTAAAAGTTGATCATCAATAACTTTTATGTAAACACAATGATCTTTCTTACTCCTAACATAACCAATTTTCAATGCAAAAGCATCAAACTTTTGGTACCACATTTTGGGTGACTGTTTCAATCCATATAAAGATCTCTTTAACTTGCAAACCAATTCTTCTTTTCCTTTTACAACAAAACCATCAAGTTGTTTCATATAAATATCCTCATCAAGATTCCCATGCAAAAAAGAAGTTTCCACATCCATCTACTCTATCTCAAAATCATAAGCAATAGAAATAGATAAAAATAATCTAATAGAAGTTAATTTATCAATGGGAGAGAAGATTTCATTAAATTCAACTCCCTCTCTCTAGGAGTAGCCCTTGTCTACTAATATAGCCTTGTACCTTTCAAGATTACCATCTGCTCCAATTTTCTTTTTAAAGATCCATTTACAACCAATGGCCTTTCTTCCTTTGGGAAAACTCTCAAGATCCCATGTGTCACAAGTATCCAGGGATTTCATTTCCTCATGCATAGCTTGTGACCAAAGCTTGTGTTCATCTGAAGACAAAGCTTCCTTGTAAGAACTGGGTTCATCATTAGTACTCATTAAAGAAAATATACAACAAAAATTAGGTGGGCTATACCTATCAACGGGATTTTGTTGTCTTGTGGATCTTCTCAAAGGGGCTTCTACTTGTTCCTCAATATGCTCGTCTTGAGCATCTATCTCAGAAGAACTATGTGAACTCTCCTCATCCAATCCATCCAATTGTTCTTCAACATGTGCATCTTGTTGCTTCTCATTATTTATCTCAAAATGCATTGTTCGAGAAGTATCCTTTTCCTTTGGTTGTTCTCCTGAATAAGCTCTAAATTCCCTGAAAATCACATCTCTAGATAAAGAAATTTTTCAAGTTAGAGGATTCCAAAGCTTGTAACCTTTTACATTTTCACCATAACCTATGAATATGCATTTCTATGCTTTAGGATCCAATTTAGATCACTTTTCTTGAGGAACATGAACAAAATCCTCACAACCAAAGATCCTTAAATGTGAAACACTAGGCTTCCTACCTAACCACATTTCATAAGTATTTTTATCTTCAATAGATGAACTAGGGGATCTATTGATTAAATAACAAGAAGTACTTACAGCCTCAGCCCAAAGGGACTGATCTAGCTTAGCACTACTTAACATACTCCTAGCTCTTTCCATTAAGGTTCAGTTCATCCTTTCTACTACTCCATTTTGTTGAGGTGTATATGGAGTAGTTTTCTCTCACTATTCCTGCATGCTTACAATAATCATCAAATTCCCTAGAACAATATTCACCACCATTATCTGATCTCAACACTTTTATATTATGATTTGATTGTTTCTCAACCAAAGCTTTAAATTCCTTAAACTTATTAAACACATCATATTTGTTATGCATAAAATAGATCCAAGTGTATCTTGAGACATCATCAATAAATGTGACATAATATCTAGATTTTCCAATAGAGTCAATATCCACAAGGCCCATTACATTTGAATGAATAATCTCTAATAATCTTTGAGCTTTATTTGTTCCACTAGGAAATTTAGATCTAGATTGTTTTCCAAACACACAGTGCTCACAAAAGTCATTTTTACCAATATTATAATCAGGAATACCATCAACCAATTTCTTATTAAGAATGGTCCTAAGACCTTTTTCACCAATGTGGCCCAATCTATGGTGCCACAACATACATGTATTTTCAGCTTCAATTACATTGGCTAAATTATTCACATTGGAGGTATTCATCTTAAACAAAGTACCAATCTGAGATCCTTTAGCAACCACCATATTCCCTTTCACCAATCTGCAACCACCTTTGTCAAATGTCACATGCATTCCAGAATCATTGAACTTAGAGACATAAAGTAGATTTCTAGCAAGTCCTGGAATATGTAAAACATCATTAAGGGTCTTAACCCTACCATCACTGAAACACAACTTTACCTCTCCTTTGCCAACAACCTTTTTTGTGTTGTTGTCTCCAAAGAAGACATCCCCTCCATCATATGCAGTATACTTAGTGAACCACTCCTTGTTCGGAATCATATGATGGGAGCAGCCTGAATCAATAAGCCAAGAGTTATCATCAATAGTATTAGAAGAAATGACTAATGCATCATTACTGTCATTGGTGGATTTATCTATAGAAGCAACAAAAATCTTTTTCTTTCTCTTACAATCCTTCTTTATATGTCCAAATTTTCCACAATTCCAAGACTTTACCTTACTCTTACCAGGGGTTTTAGACCATCCTTTGGACTTACCCTTTCCTTTCTTGTCTGCCTTAGAATCCTTCTCTTTAGGCCTACCTCTTACAAACAAGGCATCTTGGGAGCCAGTTTTATACTTCCTCCTCATCTCCTTTGATAGGAGAGTAGGAATGATATTTTCCATGTTTGGATTTGCACCACTACCATTGATAGTAACAATTAGATTTTCCCAAGACTCTGGTAAAGAACAAAGTAACAAAATGTATTTATCTTCATCTTCTAGCTTTACATCTATAGATGCAAACTGACTGAGAATCAAATTAAAAGAATTTAAATGATGTGCAACAAAACCACCATCTTCATCTTTAAAGAATACAACTGTCTTTTCAGATACAACTTATTAGTAAGAATTTTGGTTTGATAAATATCACCTATTCTCTTCCATAGTTTATATGCAGTATTTTCATCTAAAACATTCAAGAGAACAACATTAGGAAGACATAATCTTATGGTTCCTCTTGCATTCTTATCAATCTTAGCCAATGATCATCTGACATAGTTGTAGGTGACTTTGTCTAATTATTAACAACTAACCACTTATCTCTTTCTTCAAGGAGATCCTCCATTTTTAGTTTCCACATTTCATAATTAGATCCATTGAACCTTTCAATATCTAAATGAGAATTCATTGTAACAAACTTATTTTCCAAAATCAGCAATAACAAAAATAATAAAAGCTACCATTATAGCCAAAAAACCTTCAATCTTTTAAGAGAAAGGCGTCCCAATACTCTACCCAACCTCAACTCTAATACCAAATATAGAAAATTGAGGTGTTTATGTAGCTTAATACTTTGTAAAACTTTATGATTGCCAATCTAAATATGTATTCTTTGTTACAGATTATTTGTGGGTGATTAATCTGATTAATTCATTTTATCATTTATAGAATGAAGAAAGAAGGTTGTAGAAGAATGAGATAGGATATTAGAAGATACACAACATATACTATGGAGAAACCATTTTGGGAAAAAACTCCACCAAGAATCAATGTATTATTTAATCTTAGAATAAGATTACAATAATTCCAATCCTTGCTTGAGATGCTTCTTTTGCCTTCAACAAATCTTCTTCACAACCTGCAATAAAAACTAATACAAACTCTCTTCAACTTTCTTGAGATAAATAGGACATAATCAACCTTGTAAACTCCAAAGAGTTACAATTACAAAGCTCAATCCCTATCTCACAAAATCTACGCCTATCTCATGCAAGTAGAGTTCTACTGTGAAGAACAATGTCAAATCAACTCCTTCATCCATTTGGACATCCCAAAATGAAGTCATAACTCGAGCTTCATTCTAAGGATATCTTCAAAGCTCATCCTCAAATTTGGTGCCCAAGAATGGGCCCACTTAACTCAACATTCTGAAATATCTTATCCTGCAAAAGTGTTAACTCCAAGAAGCCAACTTGGGCACCCAAGGTGGGTCCAAGTCAATCTTTGTTAACTGAAACATATCTCTCCACCATTCATGCAAGAATGATCATCCCCTGTTAACTAAAAGTAGTCACCTGTTATCTATCATGCAACTCAAGTCATTAGTCATGCATTCCAAGTTAACTGAAGTCAAATAGCATTCAACTAAAACTAACTGAAGATAAATAAACCATAACTGAACTGAAATGATTTGAATTGAACTGAATTGAACTTCATGCATGTAAACATCAATCCCTAACTTCTAGGATTTTTACACGAATTACAAAAGTGTTATCTTTTACTCCAAACAGTTAACTTATCTCAAGGTGGGTTCCACCTTCCATGTGGGCGCCCCATGTGCCCCTATTATTTAGAAACTCATATTGGGTGCCTTCATATGATCCTAACATTTAGAATTAATTACAAATGTCAATTAACATGATTATTTCATTCAATATTAATCTCTTTCTAATCCTAATGTTGGGGGACACTTTCCAAGGACTTAGGAGATACATGAAATAATGTTTAGGATTGCAATTAAATGGCATCCTATTTCCAACACTTTTGCCTTCAAAATTTATTGTTTCTCTTGAACTGGTTTTGATTATAGCTCTTCCTTGGTTCATATTATAATTTCCTTCATTGTCATTGTTCTCCATCTTCCACTATGGACACTTAGAAGCAAAATGTCTTAGTCTACCATAATTAAAACATATAATATAAGACTTATTTGGATACTTACTTGTACCTTTATTATACGCTTCTTCTTCATCTGTCTTGCCAAATTCATCATTAGGTTAATGTACCTTGTCCTTTCCTCTTTGAGCTACCTTGAAGGCTATCTCTCTCTTTGATGGTTTATCATCAATCCTCATTTCATAAGCAGTTAGGCTTCCATGCAAATCATCCTTGGTCAATTTATCCAACTCTCTCATTTCTTTAATCATAGAGATTTTAGAATCAAACCTCATAGGTAGAGATCTCAATATATTTTGTACAATATTTTCCTCATCAAACTTCTCACCAAGTCCCACCATGGTGTTAACAATTTTGTTGAAACTAAGAAAATATTCAACTATGTCTTCTTCTTTCATTCTAAGGATTTCAAATCTTTCCTTGTGAGTTTGAAGCTTAACCTTTTTCACTTTTTCATCCCCTTCATAAATTTTATTTATCTTATCCCATATTTCCTTTTTGGTTTTGTAATGCATCACCTTTATGAGTTCTCTCAATCCACATTTAATATAGCATTCATAACTTTTAAATTTTTTTCACTTTCTCTTTTGGCATCTTTGTTCGTAAAACATGTAGATATAGTATATCCATCCTACACAAATTGCTAGGTGTTATATCACAAAGTACTAAGATAAGTATTCATTCTTAAGTTGTAGAAGGCATAATTAGTTCCATCAAACAATGGTGCCCTATTTGATGATAATCCATAATTTTCTTGTCCAACCATTAGTGCTCTCCTCAAATAATCTAACTTCTAGTAGTTAGGCTATTCATGAAGGATCTCGCTCTAATACCAATTGATGAGCTCAGAGTGATACTGAGAGGGGGTGGTGAATCAATATCTAGCTTAATATTTTACTTTTCAAAACTTAACCAATCATAATGAAAACATTCAAGTAAGATCTAGCAATTAAGAAAACAATGAGAACACTAATTTATGTGGAAACCCTTGTGGAAAAAATCCATAGAAAAATATTTATTATATATTATAGATTAATCTTCTTCTTATAGGGTCCAACCTACTAGAGACTCCAATCTCCACTTGATAAAATTATAGGCTCTAACCTATTGGATGCTTCAACGCCCAGTGAATTAAACCCTTGTGGGAAAAATCCATAGAAAAATATTTATTATATATTATAGATTAATCTTCTTCTTATAGGGTCCAACCTACTAGAGACTCCAATCTCCACTTGAAAGAATTATAGGCTCCAACCTATTGGATGCTTCAACCCCTAGTGAATTAAACTCCAACCCTGCAAGAGACTTCAACCTTGATTTGATAGGCTCCAATCCTCACATAGACCGAGCTTCAACCCAAAAAGAGGCTCCAACCTCTATTTGAGAGGATCCAACCTATTTAATTCTTCAATATTGATATATTAAACTCCATCAAATTTGATACAAACACAAATCTAATCCAACTACAAATTCTCTTCTTTATCAAATCTAAACACACACCAAGCAATATTCTTGATCGCATTTCACACAATAAACTTCTCTCACACATCTAATTACAAATTACAAGTCTGATCCAAACTACACACCAATTCTTTTCACATGACTCATCATAATCATAACAATATTTGTACATAATTTTCTGCCTTACCATATGCTCAAATTCACTTCAAAATCTGCTCTTACTCTTCACATATATTAATCAGATATATTTGCATTTATCATTCATGCATTGACTGCATATGCACTCAAAATAAATTTGAGGTACAATTCATATTTATGCTCTTTTTATCACTTTTTTTAATCTGCTTTTTAACTAAGAAATAAATCATTGAATTGTTGCTTTTAAACTCCCAAAGCACCTTCTATTTATTTCTTCACACCTCTTCCAAAGAGATATGACCATTTCAAAAGAGAGCTGACTATTTGAGAGGAGGGTCGGCCTCTTAAACTAAATTTATTTTGCTTTAAATTTCTTAAATAATGTGACTTCCTTGGAGACACCACTCTTTACATAATAAATTGTTGTCTTTCAATGCCTTTAAGCTAATTTTAATTCATTTGACCTTTTATTAGTTTGTTGCCTTATGAGTAGAAATCATTGCCTTAATTCGATTGATGTATTTTCTTGAATAGTTGTGCTACATTTTGGAGATATATTCATCGTTGTATTTATTCACTTTAGTTAATCACTACCTTCACATTAATTATAATCTCTTCTCTATGTCACTTTCTCATATGCTTATTAACATGGACAATTAAAAGTTGTTTAAATATCTTAATTTTGGTTCTTTAAATGAAGTTGGCTACATACGAAAGAGTTATTTTTAATTTCTGTTTTAATTAAACTTTCCAATTGCCCCTTTATTAACTCATTAATAGTTGCTTCTTATAGTAATTGCTATATTTGCATTTTAACTTTGATGTCAAAGCATGGTCTAACAAATTAATATATATGTCTTTATTGGCTAGCTTTCATCAAGGAATAGAATGAAGTCTAGGCATTGTCATGTAAGGATGACTCGTCCATCTTATGATCAAAGATTAAATCGATTATTGACCTTTGGCCTTTTTCCTCTACGCCTTTGACATCAATGACAATAATGTGACATTCCTTCTTGACATCAATGACAACAATATTTCCAACAAATATATTTTTTAAATTTTAAAATATTTATCCAAATATTTGATTCATTTAAACCAATTCAAATAATTCTTTAATCTAATTTTCTTTGCATGATAAAATTTAATACTAGTGCCTTTCAGAAATAATGGACTATGCTAATTTCTTAAAATTATTTTTACATAAATAAATTTAACTTAACTATTCTATTTACTTTTGCATAACAAATTTAACTAATTCTAAATAAATTAAACTATACTAATATAACTTAATTATTCAATTTATGATACAAATCTAGCTAATTCTAAATGTTAACAACTGGGTGAGTACTTGCCTATCTAGTATTGTAGTAATTGTATTTGTTAGTTACTCGATACATTATACTTGATTTTATAATTGTATATTTTAGATTTATAAAATAATATTATCTAAATATATTATTAAACATTTAATAAAGGATTTTTTAATTTTTTATTAATTATCATTAAAATGATTTTAATATGAAAATTCTTAATTGAATTTAGCTCAAATAAATAAATGTAGTTTAAATAAATAAATATCATGTTTGTTTGAATTTTAAATTTTTGTATAAATATTATTATTAAAAATATAAATAGTTCCTAAAGATATGTTTTATAAAATTTTAATTAATAATGTAAATTTTGGTCATATACTCAAGCTTTAAATTTGTTTAATTTAAATTAATAAATCAATTATCATGACCTATTTTTTACTAATTAAAAACAAAAGAAAATATAACAATTATATTGATTAATTCTTTGCATATCTATATTGTAGGATAGGATATTGCATATCTATATTGTTGAATACAACATGCTTATATTCTAACTTAATGGGAGGAAATGCCAGCTACATGTTATATAAAATTTAGACATATTTTATAAATGTTAATATATTAATAAAAAATTACACAATCATTTAAAATATATTAATTATTAAAATTATGTAAATAATATTAATCATTATAATGTAAATTTTAGAATACTACATGACTATATTCTATCTAAGCTTAGTGGGATGAAAGGATAGTTAATGATCGATAAAGTATAATATCATATTATATTTATAATTATTTAATGTATTATAAAAAAATAAAAAATAAACATGCAATATGTTTTTTATACTACACTATCTTAATACAAGATATAGAAGCATGCACACATTTAACACAGGTTTGAGATAAATATTTTGAAAGACCTTTCTTCCTTCTTTGAACCACAATCCAAGAAAAATCATTATCAAATTCTATAGAATCGGGAGAGGGAGCAGGGGAAACCCTTTCCAACTTACAACCTTGGAATGAGCGAGGAGATGATTGTCCAATAGGGGATCCTGAGTGCGTCGAGTGGAAAACACAATACCCTTTGTAGGGGAGCAATATATTGACTTAAAATAATAACAAAATATAAATATAAATTTTAAATTTTAAAAATTCAAAGTTAAATAAATATAATAACATGTTTATTACAATTTTTAATTTTTGTATTAATAATACTATTTTAAATATAACTAATTACTAAATATAAATATAATGAATATAATATATTGAATCATAATGATTACAAGATATGACATATTAATATTAACTAGCATAGATATCTTAAATACATCTATCTAAAAGATGTCGAGAGATACCAGTATCGAGGCACCTATATTTAGATTGTTACTGAGAATAGATAGGTGCCTTGAGACTGATATATCTCGACGTCTTTTTAATAGATGTTGTTGGGACATCCAAAATTTTGCTAAATTTTGAGGGACCATGTAAAATTTTTCCTAATGCACTCAGAAGTACCCTGCAGAATAAGCCTAAGTAGCTCACTTTGGAAGCTTATAATTTGACACCCATGAATTGTCATGAAAAATCAATTTGGAGAAGTGTTGAGCACATATCAGAGATAGTGTGTGACCATTTTCAGCTTCCTTGGATCAGTTTTGGTGAGTTTTTGAAATCTTGGTTTCAAGGTCCAGAAGTTGGTTTGTTGTTTACACATGTTGCACTTTTCTAAGTAGGCCATCTTTGTGATGTTGTATCTTTGTTCCTGCTAAGTATTAAGCCCAATTTATATTTTTCCATGATTCTCTATATCTTTATGAAGCCCCATGTCAGTTGGAATAACCCCATGAATCCATTTGCTAAGTTTTCCATCTTGAATCCGTTTGCAAAAAGTTGATATTTGCAAACTAGATAGTGTCAAATACGTAGAAAGTAGCCTCACATTTGAATTTTTATTTTCCAACTTTTTAACCTGCATGTGAGAGTGGTTGTTCCCCATGACTGTATATATTATTATCTACCACTCAACAGGTTTGTAGCCCCCTAGCTCCTCATTTGCTATTTTTTACAAATCCCATTCCAAATGAATTTTTTCAGGGTTTTAGAATCAACATTTCCAGATTTTGAGAGAAGGCAACTTTGAGGGTTAATATCTTGCACATGTGATCAAATCAGGTCAAATACTCTTGCACACATTCTCATGGTGTCCACATGTATTAGCTTGCCAAGTGGTAGCCTTCGAAACAAAGTTTTGATATTTTTTCAAATCAATGATTGAACATGTTTCAGTGAGCTAGGAAAAGTGCAATTTCAGAAAAGTCCAACTAAGCAATTTCGATAGTGAATATCTTTCACCTCGTGTCTTTTTTTTTCGAGTCGTTTGTTGCACTCCATTCTTGGACCAACTGTCTGCATGCTTGTAAGTTTTCATGGCTCCAAGAGGTCATTTGACCAGTTTCTAGGGTAATTCCAGAGGCAACTTCACCAATTTCGACCATTCTGCAAAAATGCCAGAAAGCGAGTTTTAAATGACAACCCACTTTAGTTTTTCATCCCAGATGCATTCAAAATCAACTTCAAGGTCATTTGAGCATGAAACTTGTCTGCTGCTCAAATGAATCAAATTGCAAATATTTCTTTGGCTAATGCTTTACTTGGAAATTAGAGTGATTTTGCAAATTTAACTTCTATGAATGGAGATTTTTCTATTGACTTGAAGGAGGTGGTGTTACATCTGAGTCACTATAGCATAAATTCACAACACTATTTAATGTTGCTTGTAGACTATTTGAGCAACTTCATGGTACTAAAATGCAAATCTTTTATACAGGCTAGTAATGCTTATGTTTCCTCATTATCTGGGTGAAAATATACATCTTGCAACATCTAGAAAGGGCTCAAGGGAAAATATTTTAGTGATGCAAGAGCTTCGATGGATTGCCCTATTTTCTCCTTCAAATTCCATGCCTAGGCTTCAGATATTTATAAAAGAGGAAAATTTGTCTTAGTGTTGACACTTGGAATTGTGTGTTGAGGCCTGCTGATTAGGAAGAATTGGGATGTTTCTAAATATGAATATGGCAGCCTGAATGCCTATTGTATATTTTTTTGCACATCAATTTCTCTAACAAGGTAGAAAGTAGTAACTTGAGATACCATGGGATAAAGTCACAACACTATTTAATCCCGAAAGGTTGTTAAAGGGTTGCATCATACTGAAAAAGTAGATCATTAATACAAGATAATGTTGCGTGGATTTCTTGATTATCTAAATGCATTTTTATTTGCACCCATGGTTTGGGTTTGGAATGAGAGCCAACTAAGCATGTATTTGATGGGTATATCTTCCTATTATGCAAAGTAGCTGAAAACAGTGAAAAATTCTAAAGCTTCTTCAAAAGTTAATGTTAATAGTAAGGAATGTGTAGATGCTGAGGACAAGGAATTACTAAGTTCTGATTATGGATTGGTGGTCAAAGATAATGTAGATAAAACGGTTGAAGACATTTTGGAGCTTACAATGATGGAGGAATTTGAAGAGGTGAGTTTTTAAATTATTTGTGAAGATCAAATAATTCCATATTATAATATGATAAAGCTCTACGCCAAGGCAACGTCTAATTTTAATGGATACGAGGCAGTATAAGGGTAAAAAATCTATTGGCCCACAATTGTCGTTGCACCAAAAGATCAACCTGTTAATGCCTGATACAACTGCCAGAGTTAACAAATCCATGGGAGGCTGTTAGTCCATGTCACGAATCCCGAGGGGAGTGTTGACCATCTGCCAACAAACTCCCCCTCAATGTTACTCGAGGGGATTCGAACATGGTACCTTTGGCTCTGATACCACTTGTTGGCCCACAGTTGTTGTTGCAACAAAAGATCGACCTGTTAATGCCCAATACAACTGCTAGAGTTAACGGATCCACGGAAGGCGGTTAGTCCATGTCACGAATCCTGAGGGGAGCGCTAACCATGTACCAAAAAAATTAATGTGTAAGCCATTGATTCTCCAAACACTGATAAAACAAATTATATGCATCAAATTTCTTTGGAGGGAAATCATTTTATCCTCTAACACCGATCATTGCCAACGATCATTAAGGGAGCAAGGCATACCTCAACCAGGAAAGATTCATGGCCTAGACATATAGAAATATCATTTAGAAAGTGCTCAGGTAGAGGGATTTAGAATACATGGTAACACCTCTTGGGAAGGTCGTGGACCATATGGTGGACGTTGGCGTGTTGTGCAAATATTTCAAGGGGCAACCATGCACCAATTGAAGGATTCTTGACATGTTTACTGTGCTGTGGAGGTATCTCTACTAGCAGCCACATAATATTGAAAATGCAAATCTTTTATGTAGATTTATGGATTAGGGTTTCCTGAAATTGTGGACGCTTATTGAATCATCAGGTCGTGGCTTGGATTTCAAAAGGCAGCCATTATATTTACAGAAGAAATTAGTTAACAAAACAAGAAAGAGGCCGATGGGATAAGTGGCACACAAACCATGAGAAACTATTTCACAATGAGCAGAAAGCAGAGGGAAATTAGGGCATTTTTTCCATTATCTCTTATCTCTAATTTGATTATTTTCCTCCATGTTGCATCCACGATGAGCGAAGCTGGGTTCTCTTCATTATGCATCGTAAATAAGTGTTGCCTTCCTCTCTTGAAAATGGCGATCAGCGATGACAAATTAGTTTTTATTGGGCATCACTATTTAATTTTTTCCTTCCCAAATGAATTTGAGATATGCGATGGTTGTTTTCCTCATTTCGAGCATCACTAATTTATTTTAGCTTTCCCAAATAAATGAGAGATGTGTGATATGCTAGTGAATAACGGTATGGTGGGCCCATTAATAATTTGAAAGGAAAGATTTGGGGTTTTAACCAAAGCTCGAAGTAATATCTAAGGCCTAATAAATTATTCAAAGGAATATTTTAAAAGTCTCGATGGAAATTTTAAAGGAGGCTTCATTTTAAAGTAAAAAAACTTTAAAAGTAAAGTTTATAGTTTCACATGGTGAAAATAATAACGAAGATAAGGGAGTGCAAGTATTTTCACCTTTAATGGTAAATATTTTAAATGTGCCTTCAAATGTTAAGGCAAGCAGTTTAAAATACAAAGTGGAAAATAATATTGTTGGGAGTGTAAAGGTGAAATCAGATGCACAGGATAAAATATTTTTCCCAAGAAAAAGAAAGCATGGGTAATATTTTTATAAAGTGAATAAAATATTCACTATGGGATGTTTTCCTTGTTGGAGAAGAGTTTTTTTACAGAGTGGACCATTTTCACACAGCTGGGTGAAAAATGAACAAGAGGGAGATAAAATCTTTTGCAGGGTAATGGTAATTTTCAACAAAGAACAAAGCGGAATGATGATTTTTTAGGCTAGGGAATTTTTTTTTGTTACAAGTGCATGAAGCGTGAATTTGAAAGTAGGTTGAAGAGTCTTCATCAAGTAAAGGAAATTAAAAATTTATGGCGATGAGTGTGCCAGATGTCATTGGGAGATCTCCATTTAGGGTTTTGCACTTTCCTTAAGTGCAGATTTTTTATTTCAGTTTTAGGAGGTTGCACATTTGTGGTTTTCACAAGAACATTTGTGTAACAGGGGTTTAATGTATATTGCTAGTTTTCACGTTTATGGAGTAGTCTGAGTTTTGGAAAGAAGAATGTAATTACAGCATAGTCATAGTTGAATGTAAATGATATATTATTCTAAACTAGTTGTCTCCATTGTTCACTTTGCATAAATTTTGAATATGAGTGATCAAAGATTGTTATTATTCAGCTTCTTGTCTTTCCATGTATGTTTGTTTGATGTTATTACTCTCATACAAAGAATGAGTTAATTTGTAGTAACACAAATGGAGGTTTATGCAGCAATGTGCTAGGATTGCTAAGTATAGATAGTTTAGTTGCTGATATCAATGGTGTAATGCATCATCTGTAGATAAGATTATGATAGATTGAATGTTGTGTTAGGTTTTGAATTACATGGTTTAGATGAATCCACCCTGGGATATAGCATTGGCCTCTTAATGTTGTAGTTTCCTGAAACTGATTGTGAGCAACTACAACTTTTAAATCAAAATTACTTATCAGTCCCAGTTTGTTTGTGTGTTGAGCTCATTTTAGTGAATCACATCTCTCATGTTTAAATGAGGCATTATTGTAGAGGTTAGCCAAGCCTTTAGAGTACTGTGTCTTTCAAACAATTAGAGGAGAACCATATGTTTATAGTATATTTGGTACATTAGCACACAAGTATCTATAAATATACTATTTGGGACTACCCTCCCTGGTTTAATAGAGCCAGAAGTGTAGAAGATTTTAGTCTCTTTGACTGAATCTTGTTCGTTGGCCACATCAACCTTTGAGTCTGAATATGAGAGAGTGGCTACTCTTTAGGACTCATTACATCTGTTGATTTGGGAATCATCATATTGGCGACTCTGTTGGGGAGAACTTTGAATCTCCAGTTGCAGACGGTTACATCACAAAGTCAAGGAATTGTTGAATTTGAACATCTGGTTCAAATAGAAAAATTTTCAGACCTGGAGGTGAAGTTATAGTGAACTTCAATGTTGCATGATCTGTGGTGCTCTGTTGTGTGAGAAAATCTAGAAGGACATTCATCTTTGAAGGACCTTCATATTGCTTGAAGTTCAATCCTCTATGAAAAGAGGTGGTGACTTTGACAAAAAAACCTGATGAAGATGTGAAGAATGTTTGATGGGATAAGTGGAACACAAACCATGAGAAGACTATTTCATAGTGAGCAGAAAGCAGAGGGAAATTAGGGCATTTTTTTCCATTATCTCTTATCTCTGATTTGATTCTTTGTCTCCATATTGCATCCACGATGAGCGAAGTTGGGTTCTCTTCATTGTGCATCGTAAATAAGTGTTGCCTTCTTCTCTTGAAAATGGCGATTAGCAATGATAAATTAGTTTTTATCGGGCATCACCATTTAATTTTTTCCTTCCCAAATGAATTCGTGATATGTGATGGTTGTTTTCCTTATTTCGGGCATCACTAATTTATTTTAGCATTCCCAAATAAATGAGAGATGGGTGATATGTTGGTAAATAATGGTATGGTGGGCCCATTAATAATTTGAAAGGAAAGATTTTCGGTTTTAACCAAAGCCCAAAGTAATATCTAAGGCCCGATAAATTATTCAAAGGCATATTTCAAAAGGCTTGAGAGAAATTTTAAAGGAGGCTTCATTTTAAAGTAAAAAACCTTTAAAAGTAAAGTTTATAGTTTCACATGGTGAAAATAATAACAAAGATAAGGGAGTGCAAGTATTTTCACCTTTAATGGTAAATATTTTAAATGTGCCTTCAAATGTTAAGGCAAGCATTTTAAAATACAAAGTGGAAAATAATATTTTTGGGAGTGTAAAGGTGAAATCAGATGCACAGGATAAAATATTTTTCCTAAGAAAAAGAAAGCATAGGCAATATTTTTATAAAGTGAATAAAATATTCACTGTGGGATGTTTTCTTTGTTGGACAAGAGTTTTTTTATAGAGAGGACCATTTCCATGCATCTGGGTGAAAAATGAACAAGGGGTAGATATAATCTTTTGCAGGGTAATGGTATTTTTCAACAGGAGAACAAAGGGGAACGATGATTTTTTAGGCTGGGGAATATTTTTTTGTTACAGGTGCATGAAGCGTGAATTTGAAGGCAGGTTGAAGAGTCTTAAGCAAGTAAAGGAAGTTACAAATCTATGGTGATGAGTGTGCCATATGTCATTGGAAGATCTCCATTTAGGGTTTTGCACTTTCCTTAAGTGCATTTTTTTTTTCAGTTTTAGGAGTTTGCACATTTATGGTTTTCACGAGAACATTTTTGTAATAGGGATTTAATGTATATTGCTAGTTTTCAGGTTTCTAGAGTAGTCTAAGTTTTAGAATGAAGAATTTAATTACAACATAGTCATAGTTGAATGTAAATGATATATTATTCTAAATTGGTTGTCTCCATTGTTCACTTTGCATAAATTTTGAATATGAGTGATCAAAGATTGTTATTATTCAGCTTCTTATCTTTCCATGTATGTTTTTTTGATGTTATTACTCTCATACAAAGAATGAGTTAATTTTTTGTACCACGAATGGAGCTTTATGCAGCAATGTGCTAGGATTGCTAAGTATAGATAGTTTAGTTATTGATATCAATGGTGTAATGCATCATCTAGTAGATAAGATTATGATAGATTGAATGTTGTGTTAGGTTTTAAATTACATGGTTTAGATGACTCCACCCTGGGATATAGCATTGGTCTCTTAATGTTGTAGTTTCTTGAAACTAATTGTGAGCAACTACAACTTTTAAATCAAAATTACTTATCAATCCCAGTTTGTTTGTGTGTTGAGCTCATTTTAGTGAATCACATCTCTCATGTTTAAATGAGGCATTACTGTAGAGATTAGCCAAGCCTTTAGAGTACTGTGTCTTTCAAACAATTAGAGGAGAACCATCTGTTTACAGTATATTCGATACTTTAGCACACAAGTATCTATAAGTATATTGTTTGGGACTACCCTCCCTGGTTTAACAGAGCCATAAGTGTAGAAGATTTTAGTCTCTTTGACCGAATCTTGTTCGTTGGCCACATCAACCTTTGAGTTTGAATATGAGAGAGTGGCTACTCTTTAGGACTCATTGCATCTATTGATTTGGGAACCAACATATTGGAAACTTTGCTGGGGAGAACTTTGAATCTCCAGTTGCAAACTGTTACATCACAGAGTCAAGGAATTGTTGAATCTGAACATTTGGTTCAGATAGAAAAGTTTTCAGACCTGGAGGTGAAGTTGTTGTAGTAAACTTGAAAGTTGCATGATCTGTGGTGCTCTGTTGTGGGAGAAAACCCATAAGGACATTCATCTTTGAAGGAGCTTCATATTGATTGAAGTTCAATCCTCTATGAAAAGAGGTGGTGACTCTAACAAAAGAACCTGATGAAGATGTGAAGAATGTTTTAGATCTGCACACGTTTCCGGTTAGGAAGAAGAACCCTTTGCTGCAACATATCCAGGTATTCTTCAGTTTTTGGTTTTCAAGAAAGATAAATCTATATATGAAAACCATATTTGTAAGACTTGAAAAATTTTGATTCCCTATTGAGTGAAAATAAGCACTAAGAAAGGGAATAGTAGTGATAGGCTTGCATACTTTTGTATTACTAAATGGCATATTTATTTATAGAGCTATGTATGAAATGTTCTTGAAGAAATTAATTTAGGATATCTTGAGCAAGTTGAAGATAAAAATTTGCATTGTAAGAGCTTAATATCATATTGTAAAAGAAGTCTGAGTTGCCTTGTGTAACTACAAAGTTGATATGAAAAGTCTTGTAAAGGTTTAAGAAAATGTATCATCAACCTATGCATCCTAGTGTGAAACCCTAGTCATGTAATAAAATAAGTTTTAGTATTAAGAGGTACATGGCCATAAATTTTGATGGCATTTGTGGTTACCCAAATTTTATTCCATCGAAAATCAGAAATGAGCTACCAAAGTTCAGTGGTACGAAGTGTGAATCAACAAAAAGGCATCTACAAGAATTCAATAATCTAATGGATGATTATGAAGTTAATCATGAGGATGTAATCATGATGCTATTTGTTCAGTCTCTGAAAGGAGATTCAAGAGATTGGTTCTCTAATTTACCAACATGCTCTGTCTATTCTTGGAGTGAGTTCAAAGTAGTGTTCATGGAGTAGTTTGGTGAAAGAATCAATTCTAGTTCTTTGCTCAATAAATTTATGAGCATTGAGAAAGAGGAAGACGAGCTGATCCCAGCATTTAACTCAAGATTTGCTAAGACATTGAAGGATATTCTTGATGTTTTGGGACTAAGTGATGCAGTATGTTTGGTTGTTTATTTGGGAGATTTTGATAATAAGATGAGCTATCTGTTGAGAGATAAAGATCCCAAAACCTTGCATCAAGCATATGGGATAGCCATGAACATTGAAAACAACCTGAATTACAGAATGCATAAGGGTCATTTGAATACATGTGTTTGCTGCCATAAGACACCAAATGTTGATAAAAGGTGTAAGTCAGAAGTTAAAAATGAATATCAGAACACTTACACCTCTATTGTTTCAACTTATACATCATTTCATAATGCTGATCACACTAGCCCTATTATGAGCTATGATTCAAATAATGAGATGTATGCACATGTGGATTGCATTCATGAAGTTTCAAATGCACTACATAGCACAACTGATAAAGAGATGCAAACAATTTCAGATATTTGGCATATCACACCTTGTAATGGAACTATTAGCTATTCAAATGATGAGGTCACAGAGAAGGTCCATTTGAAGTCTCATGGTTCAAATGAATCTAATAAATTGTTTGATGATAAGAGTGATAATGATATGAGTACACTCTCAGATGATTAGGTTATGAATTGTGATGACAATTTGAGTAATAGGATGCCACCATTTTTCGATGACATATTTGTGTGCTAAACAATTAGAGGATGAAATGAAGGATGGCATTGGTTGCTTTGAGTTTAGGGCCAATTGTGATTATGCCTATGAGGAGGACATTGATTGTGATGTTTCAGAGTATGATGATATGGAAGATTTAGATCTTCATGTTGAAGAGGCTGAGGATTTTGTGACAACAATGAATGTAAGGGGAAACCCCTTATTTGATGAGTTTCCCTTTTCAGTAGAAATGAGAAATGATGATCCTTATTGGTGCCGGGATAATCCACTCTTTGCTAAGGATTTTGATGATGCATCTAACATAGGGTCAAAATGTGGCCTTAAGCAAATAGAGCAAAACATTGATGAGCTCCTCAAGGGAATTACATATGAATATTTTACATTTAAATTAGATGTTGTTGATAAGGTTGAGTATCAAGATGCCAGCTACATGAAAGAGTATGAATGCTTTCAGTTTTCAGTTCACTTAGAAGGCATTTTGATGAAGCATGGCAATGAGATGAATAAGGAATGTTATTTTTAGTATGAACATGTTTCATGTTATGAATATAACACACATGTTTCATGTGATGATAAATATTTTCAGTTACTGTTTAATTGTAGATTGCAGATTGACATGAATAACAGTGACGCTGGTAAGTTCAGACATGTGGTAGTGATGGTCAATGGCAATGCTAGTGACAAGGTTAGTTTGTGGGCAGTTCATGGAAGTGTCTTCAAACTTGGCCTAATACATACAACAAAGAACAAAGTGTTTGATAGAGGTAGATATTGGTACTTCATTTTTGGGGGCCTGTGGCCACCAAATAAAGTTCAAAAAATGAGTTCCAATGTTGCATAAAGGAGCAGTTTAGAATGCCTAATGGATAAGGCACTTGGTGTGCTTCTCTAGAGGATTTGAATTCTTGCTATGCCCACAAGGGGCATACATCCCCAGTCCGAGCCACTGTTGGAACCTCCAAAATTTGGCTAAATTTTTAGGGCCCATGTAAAAATTTTCCTAATGCACTTAGAAGTACCCTGTAGAATAAGCCTAAGTAGCTCACTTTCGGATCTTATAATTTGACACCCATGAATTGTCATGAAAAATCACTTTAGGGAAGTGTTGAGCACATATCAAAGATGATGAGCGACCATTTGCACCTTCCTTGGATCAGTTTTGGTGATTTTTTGAAGTATTGGTTTCAAGGTCCAGAAGTTGGTTTGTTGTTTACACATGTTGCACTTTTCTAAGTAGGCCATCTTTGTGATGTTGTATCTTTGTTCCTGTTGAGTATTAAGCTCAATTTATATTTTTCCATGATTCTTTTCATCTTTATGAAGCCCCATGTCAGTTGGAATAGCCCCATGAATCCATTTGCTAAGTTTTCCAACTTGAATCTATTTGCAAAAAGTTCATATTTGCAAACTGGACAATGTTAAATCTGCAGAAAGTAGCCTCACATTTCAATTTTTATTTTGCAACCTTTTAACCTACATGCGAGAGTGGTTGTTCCCTGTGATTTTATATATTATTATCTACCACTTGGCAGGTTTGTAGCCCCCTAGCTCCTCATTTTCTATTTTTTTCAAAGCCCATTCCAAATGAACCTTTTCAAGGTTTCAGAATCAGCATTTCCAGATTTTGAGAGAAGCCAACTTTGAGGGTTAATATATTGCACATGTGATCAAATCAGATCAAATACTCTTGCACACATTCTCATGGTGTCCACTTTTACCAGCTTTCCAAGTGGCAGCCTTCGAAGCAGAGTTTTGATATTTTTTCAAATCAATGATTGAACATGTTTCAATGAGCTAGGAAAAGTGTAGTTTCAGAAAAGTCCAATTGAGCAATTTCCATAGTGAATATGTTTCACCTCGTGTCTTTTATTTTCATGTCGTTTGTTTCACTCCATTCTTGGACCAAGTTTCTACATTCCTGTAAGTTTTCATGGCTCCATGAGGTCATTTGACTAGTTTCCAAGAGCAATTCCAGAGGTAACTTCACCAGTTTTGACCATTCTGCAAAAATGCCAGAAAGCAAGTTTTAAATGACAACCCACTTTAGTTTTTCATCCCAGATGCATTCAAAATCAGCTTCAAGGTCATTTGAGCATGAAACTTGTCTTCTGCTCAAATGAATCAAATTGCAAAGATTTCTTTGGCTAATGCTTCACTTGAAAAATGGAGTGATTTTGCAACTTTGGCTTCTATGAATAGAGATTTTTCTATTGAATTGAAGGAAGTGGTGTTACATTTGAGTCACTATAGCATAAATTCACAACACTATTTAATGTTGCTTGCAGACTATTTGAGTAGCTTCATGGTACTAAAATGCAAGTCTTTTATACAGGCTAGTAATGCTTATGTTTCCTCATTATTTGGGTGAAAATATACATCTTGCGGCATCTAGAAAGGGCTCAAGGGAAAAAAATTTAGTGATGCAAGAGCTTCAATGGATTGCCCTATTTTCTCCTCCAAATGCCATGCCTAGGCTTCAAATATTTATAAAAGAGGAAAATTTGTCTTAGTGTTGGCACTTGGAATTGTGTGTTGAGGCTTGTTGATTAGAAAGAATTGGGATATTTCTAAATATGAATATGGCAGCCTAAATGCCTATTGCATATTTTTTTGCACATCAAGTTCTCTAACAAGGTAGAAAGTAGTAACTTGAGATACCATGGGATAAAGTCACAACACTATTTAATCCTGAAAGGTTGTTAAAGGGTTGCATGATACTAAAAAAGCAGATCATTAATACATGATAATGTTGTGTGGATTTCTTGATTATCTAAATGCATTTTTATTTGCACCCATGGTTTGGGTTTGGAATGAGATCCAACTAAGCATGCATTTGATGGGTATATCTTCCTATTATGCAAAGCAGCTGAAAACAGTGAAAAATTCTAAAGCTTCTTCAAAAGTCAATGTTAATAGTAAGGAATGTGTAGATGTTGAGGACAAGGAATTAGTAAGTTCTGATTATGGATTGGTGGTCAAAGATAATGTAGATAAAACGGTTGAAGACATTTGGGAGCTTACAATGATATAGGAATTTGAAGAGGTGAGTTTTTAAATTATTTGTGAAGATCAAATAATTCCATATTATGATATGATAAAGCTCTGAGCCAAGGCAGCGTCTGATTTCAGTGGATGGGAAGTAGTGATTATAAGGGTCCAAAATCAATGTGTAAGCCATTGATTCTCCAAACACTGATAAAACAAATTGTATTCATTGAATGTATTTTGATGGAAATCATTTTATCCTCTAACACCGATCATTGCTAGTGATCATTAAGGGAGCAAGGCATGCCTCCACCAAGAAAGATTCATGGCGTAGACATATAGAAATATCATTTGGAAAGTGCTCGGGTAGAGGGATTTAGAAGACATGGTAACACCTCCTGTGAAGGCCGCAGACCATATGGTGGAGGTTGGCATGCTATGTAAATATTTTAAGGAGCAACCACGCACCAATTTAAGGATGCTCGACATTTTTACTATGTTGTGGAGGTATCTCTACTGGCAGCCACGTAATATTGGAAATGCAAATATTTTATGCAGATTTATGGATTAGGGTTTCCTTATAGTGTGGACGCTTACTGAGTCATCAGGCCGTGGCTTGGATTTCAAAAGGCAACCACTATATTTATAGAAGAAATTAGTTAAGAAAAAAGAAAGACGCTGATGGGATAAGTGGCACACAAACCATGAGAAGACTATTTCACAATGAGCAGAAAGCAGAGGGAAATTAGGGCATTTTTGCAATTATCTCTTATCTCTAATTTGATTATTTATCTCCATGTTGCATCCACGATGAGCGAAGTTGGGTTCTCTTCATCATGCATCATAAATAAGTGTTTCCTTCCTCTCTTGAAAATGGCCATCAACAATGATAAATTAGTTTTTATCGGGCATCACTATTTAATTTTTACCTTCCCAAATAAATTCGAGATATGTGATGGTTTTTTCCTCATTTTGAGCATTGCTAATTGACTTTAGCTTTCCCAAATAAATGAGAGATGAGCAATATGTTGGTGAAGAATAGTATGGTGGGCCCGTTAATAATGTGAAAGGAAAGATTTGGGGTTTTAACCAAAGCTCGAAGTAATATCTAAGGCCCGATAAATTATTCAAAGGCATATTTTAAAAGGCTCGATGGAAATTTTAAAGGAGGCTTCATTTTAAAGTAAAAACACTTTAAAAATAAAGTTTATAGTTTCACATGGTGAAAATGATAATGGAGATAAGGAAGTGCAATTATTTTCACCTTTAATGATAAATATTTTAAATGTGCCTTCAAATGTTAAGGCAACCATTTTAAAATACAAAGTGAAAAATAATATTGTTGGGAGTGTAAAGGTTAAATCAAATGCATAGGATAAAATATTTTTACCAAGAAAAAGAAAGCACGAGCAATATTTTTATAAAGTGAATAAAATATTCACTTCGGGATGTTTTCTTTGCTGGAGAAGAGTTTTTTTACAAAGAGGACCATTTTCATGCAACTAGGTGTGTTATGCCTTGCATAACCACCCCATTTTATTCTAGAACAAAATGGGTCCCCCTTTGTCTTTTCCCTTTTGGCCTTTGGTTTTCTACCTTAGGTGTTTTCTTTTTAGAGTTTTGTCAGAGGCGGAACCGGAACCAATACCGGACTTGGAAATTCCTTCCAGGTTCTGGTCTTGTTTCGTTCCTGGTTCTGGTTCCAACCACTCTTTATCTCTGTCCTTGGTTCTTTCTCGGAGTCGGGTCCAGGTCCGATTTGGAATGTTAAACTTTCTTCAAGTTCCTCGTTCGAGTCCCATCCTGGGTCCGACCCCGCCTTTTCTCTCTCTTCATTGGTCTTTGTCGGTTTTTGTCCCATGTGCCTTGGGTGTTTTCGGCCTTGCGCATCTTTTTCTTTTTGTTTTCGGCGGGCCCAGAACCGGAACGAATTCCGAACTTGGAATTCCTTCCAAGTTATGTTTTCTTTTCCTTCCCTGATCCCGGTTCCGCCACTTTGTTTTTTTTCTGCTTTGCGCCTTTTCATTTTGGTTCTGCCCCCACCCCCATTGTGCTTTGCCCGAGGTCAGTTTTTGTTCCGACCCCGCTAGTGTTGGCTCCCATTCCGTCTTGGTTCCACCTCCGCCGATGTTGTGTTTCTTTTTTGGCAGAATTGGAAACGTGATAAATAATGGTGTATTTTATTTTAATATATTTTATATGCTTTAAGGACTAATGGAAGCATTTGTTTTGTAGGATTAAATCCTACACTTGATGATTTTTGCCAAGGGAGCTCAGCTAGAATGCATTCCCCAATCTAGTTAGCCATAAAAATCAGTTAAGGAAAAAGTCGGCAAGACCCTAGAGATGTCAAAGCGGGCGAAATTCATGTGCAGGCATCTATCGGCAAGATTTTTTCATTGTTCCAGAGACTAGGAGTTTCCCATTGGCATGAAAAGATTTCCTTCGGGGAAAGGTCTCGGTGAAGGCTCCATGTCTCACCGAATAGCAACATCGGGCTAACACTTCGGTAGGAGATTTCCTTCGCGGAGAAGTCTCGGCGACTTCTCCATGTCTCACCGACCGGCGGAAAAAGGATCCATATATCGGCGGGAGAAAGGAGTTTGGGGTAAAGTCCTGGCGAAAGCCTAATGTCTCACCGACTAGCAAGAACAAACAAATCCTTTCGGCAAGAGTTATGTCTTCGGTGGAAAGTCTCCCTGAGTGCTTTGTGTCTCGCCGACCTCCGATAAGTACTACATCTCGGTGAGAGACTTTTCTTCGGAGAGAGTTCTTGGTGACTATGAAAGGTCACACCAACACAGCGCAAGGGGATTCTATCGGCGACCTTCACTGAGAGAATCAATGTGTCACAGTGACAAAAGGGTGAACTTATAAAGCCTTCATCGAGACATGGGGTATCTATAGGATGTCTTCCCGACAAAGGAGGGTTACAGCGACACATGTGAAGTGAAAAGAATGCATATTAGTGTGACTATAGCGAGGTCTTGGTGACAAAATGGGTCGGAAAAAGTTGAAAGTTTCGCCGAAGGGTTCCCCTTTCGGTATAAGGTCTCGCCGAAGGGGAAAGGTTTCACCGAAACAAGAAGAAATCAGGGAGACTCTAAGCGAATGAAGTGCATTCGCTATGATGTCTTACCGATGTGGGAAAGTCTTGTCGATCGAACAAGCCCTCCTCGAATTCAAATAAACTCTCGGCGACACAACATACTATCGGCATAATCTCTTGCCAATTCAACAGGGTCTGGCCGAAATGAAACAAAATCTCTGGAGGATCTAGGGTTCGGTGTAATCTCTCACCACTCATGATGGTCACGCCGAAGCAAAAGGCTAGAGCTCACGAAAAAAAAAGGACTTGGGGAGACTCCGAACGAATGGAACAGGTTCGGTAAGATGTCTTACCGACCCGATGATGTCTCGATGACACGGAGGGGATATCGCCATAAGTCTGCCCAAAAGAAAAGGGACCCCACCGAAAGAAATGGAGCTCAGCAAGAGGGTCATGCCTTCGCCATAAGGTCTTGGTGAAGAAAGGAAGTCACACTGAAAGGAAATAGACTCGGGGAGAGTAAAGGGGGTTCGCTATAAGATCTCCCCAAAACCATGAGGTCTCCCTGACATAAAGAAATGGAGCTCGCAGAGAGGAAAGACGTGCGCCAAGAGGTCTCAGCGAAACAAAGGATTCTTGTCGATGGGTTTTGTGAGCTTGATATGAATTTTGTGGCTCGCCGAAACATCTCACCGACTACCCCATACTACGCCAATGACTACTGAGGGATGGGATCGCATCGAGGAGACACCGATGGTGTCTCACCAACATGTGATACCGTTTAAACCCACTTCTGACCACCTCAGAATCTGGCGTGGCGTATGATCGTCCAATCAGAAGGAGTTGTGATGGACCATTGACCGATTGACCATCTCCTGTGTAAGAAGACTAACATAATACAAACCAGATGGACTCCTAAGGGAAGATGACGATGGTGCTTCCTGAAGATTGGTCAACGGACAGAAAGGTCTAGAACATGAAGGAGGCCAAGAAGAATGAAGAAACCATGACTCAAAGGGACAGCTGTGGCGACCACTGACAGAGGCAGATTAGTATTAATGGTGATATTCTAGAGCATTCAAGACTGCTCTGTGAAGGAGTTCAAGGGTGGACACGAAGGCTTGGAGTAAATGTTGCAGCAGCAAAAGATCTACAGATCTTTTCCAGAACAATCTTTCATCACCATGGACAACGAGGATTCACTTTGAATGCACAACCAACTTTCTTCGAAAGATCTGAGAGCCGACCCTCCTGGATGTAGATATTTTTGTAAACCCTAATGCAGGGGGACAACGCATCTTTTTGTGCATTCTGTATATAAGGCATTCTTGCCTCTTTGTAAAGGGGAGAAAAGTGGTAGATAGAGAACTTTGAAGGTAGAACTTCTAGGTTAGGGAGGGAATTGAGACCTGGTAGAGTTAGAACCAATGGAGTTAGTTAGAGGGGATAGAAGCTGATCTTGATTCTTAGTAATGAGAGCTTCTTTCGTCTTCTCGGTTAGGAGTTAGATTCAGAATAGACTAATGTATCTTTCAGTTTTCTTAGTGTAAATGGAAATAATTTGGAATCACAGATTTTCTGTACACTGGTGATTGTGCCAGCTTTGTAATTGTTGTTTATATGTTCTATGAATAGTAGAAGCAACCAGATTAAAATGTACTTCATGTTGTGTTCCAGAATGGTGTTTGTCTTGAATTAATCATCTGATTTGGGAAGCTCTCAAGGAATGAAGTTTGATTTTATGTTTTATTTGAATGGTAACTTGCAATCTACTGTTGAAATCAGCATTGTGAATGAATGAAACTATGTGTTAGTCACAAGTTAATTTTGTTCTGCAGTTTTAGTTAGGAATTCCTTGGAAGGTGACAGGTCTAGTTAATTCGGATGAAATATCATTCTTTTCTGTTCCAAAGCCCTGATCCATCTTTTTCTGTTTATTTAAAACCCCAGTTAGAGTAGGTTTAAATTTATGTTTAACCCAAAACAATCCAAAAGCTCAACACCAGTAGGCCCCTTGAATATTACTGTTACATTGACCACTGAGGGACATCAGCACAATTGAGAACCAACTACATAGACCTTGGGAGCTAAGATATCCATGTGATCATCTTTCTCTTTTAGGAGAAACAGAGTAGCAATATTCTGTTTGCATGTTGCTGTGCTAAAACACGCGTCAACAGGGTGAAAAATGAACAAGGGGTAGATAAAATATTTTGCAAGGTAATGGTATTTTTCAACAGGAAAACAAAGGGGAATGATGATTTTTTAGGCTGGGGAATATTTTTTTGTTACAGGTGCATGAAGCTTGAATTTGAAAGCAGGTTGAAGAGTCTTCAACAAGTAAAGGCAGTTACAGATCTATGGTGATGAGTGTGCCATATGTCATTGGGAGATCTCCATTTAGGGTTGTGCACTTTCCTTAAGTGCATATTTTCTGTTTCAGTTTTAGGAGGTTGCACATTTGTGGTTTTCACGAGAACATTTTTGTAACAGGAATTTAATGTATATTGCGAGTTTTCAGGTTTCTAGAGTAGTCTAAGTTTTAGAATGAAGAATGTAATTACAACATAGTCATAGTTAAATGTAAATTATATATTATTCTAAATTGGTTGTCTCCATTGTTCACTTTGCATAAATTCTGAATATAAGTGATCAAATATTGTTATTATTTAGCTTCTTGTCTTTCCCTATATGTTTGTTTGATGTTATTACTCTCATACAAAGAATGAGTTAATTTGTAGTAACACGAATGGAGGTTTATGCAGTAGTGTGCTAGGATTGCTAAGTATAGATAGTTTAGTTGTTGATATCAATGGTGTAATGCATCATCTAGTAGATATGATTATGACAGATTGAATGTTGTTTTAGGTTTTGAATTACATGGTTTAGATGACTCCACCCTGGGATATAGCACTGGTCTCCTAATATTTTAGTTTCTTGAAATTGATTGTGAGCAACTACAAATTTTAAATCAAAATTACTTATCAGTCCCAGTTTGTTTGTGTGTTGAGCTAAATTTAGTGAATCACATCTATCATTTTTAAATGATGCATTATTGTAGAGGTTAGCCAAGTCTTTAGAGTACTATGTCTTTCAAACAATTAGAGGAGAACCATCTGTTTACAGTATATTCAGTACTTTAGCACACAAGTATCTATAAGTATAATGTTTGGGACTACCCTCCTTGGTTTAACAGAGCCAGAAGTGTAGAAGATTTCAGTCTCTTTGACTGAATCTTGATTGTTGGCCATATCAACCTTTGAGTCTTAATATGAGAGAGTGGATACTCTTTAGGACTCATTGCATCTGTTGATTTGGGAACCAACATATGCATTTACGATATCTATACTAGTAACATCTATAATGTGGTATGTACAATATTACTTTAGCATATTTTTCTTATGTTTGAATAAAGTATTTTTATCCTTTGTAAATAATGAATGAGATATTTCATATTAAACCAAAAATATAATCTCCATGGTACATAATTAGAGTTTAACAGAAGAATGATATCTAATAATTTATACATTATATAAACATATTGTTTAAGTCTTTCTTCCTCAACTCTCCTTTTGGTGAGTTGCTTCCTTATTTTCATTTTTTATAATGATTATATGAAGATGGTGGTGAGATTCTAAGCCCATCCAATGATTTAACACGTGAAATAGAAACAAATGTTAAACCCACTCTTTCTCTCGGACCTATATCAATTGTTTCCTTGGAAAGAGTCAATCCTTGTGATTTATGGATTGTTAGTGCCCAAGCTAATCATAATGGCAATTTACGTATGTTCCCCATTTGTATTGGTGCAATTGGAATTATATTTGGAGATGCATCTTCAAATGGAATTCTTGAGTAATTATCAAATTCAACCATAACATATGTTGGTGGATTTGGTGGGGTACTTCCAATTTTGTATACAATATTTCAAATGTATCTTAAAGATCCATTTACAAGGCCTATTTATATCAATAGATTAGATGTTAACATGAGTCTTGAATCCTTCACAATTAATAACTCAACATCTAATTCATCATTTTGACCTCTTGTTCGATTAGTACTACCTTCTTTAGTTATAATTTTATGTGCTATCAGTCTTCATAATGAATATATTCTTTTCCTGTTATGGTTATGTACATTATCATTTGTTGAAAATAGATGAATACATTATCAAACTCTTCCTAAATTTTTTGATGTAATGAAAAATTCATCTTCATCAATAATTTCCAATCATTGATAGTTCGATGTGCATCTCTAATATTTGTGAGTAGTTGGTGAAACCTTTGTTGATCCTCACCTTCACCTTCTTGTCTGGATACCTTATCCCAAGTAACAACTATCTTAAATTATTCCCATCATAATTTTGCATGTGTATTACTATCATAAGGTGTTTTGTCACTAACATGAGGTAGTTGTCCCAAATCTCCTACCAAAATGATTGACCTTCCTCCAAAACTCAAGTTTGATTTTTCTAGAAAAGCTTGGTGTAGTCTTCAATCGATATTTTTAAGCAAATTTTATCCAATAAAACTCATCTCATCAATCAATATGTATTTTATAAGTTGTATTTATTCTTGGAAAGTTGTGAGTCTTGTGCCTTCTAGTTCAAAAAAAAATTAAGTGGAATTCTTAGGGTTGAATAAATTATCAATGAACCAATGTTAAAAGTTACAACTACAATTGGTGCTAGTAATAATAGGGGAGAACTTTGTGGTGTTGATACATCTTGAAGAGCTTGATGAATTGCATGAATTAGATATGATTTACATGTTCTATTTGTTCCTTGAATTATCATGCAATACATTTTTATCTTGATAATAATGTGACATAATAATATCAAGTGTTTTTATTAGTACCTAAGGTTCCATATAATATACATGACATTGTATTATCTGGTAATAGTAATCCATTCTCTTTCATGTTGCTAAAAAACTTTATTGCTTTATTTGTGTAATCTTCTCCTTGAAATTTAGTACTACATAGAGTTTTTCTATCAACATCTCTTCTACCCAACATATCCATCTTTGTTATATCCATAATTTGTCCATAGTGTAGTCTTGAGATGATCTCCCACTCATATTTATTTATATTATGATCATTAGGTATAACATCCTCATCTTCAAAATCATTATAATTTTTCAATTTCATCTATAATATTCCTTCATTCCAAATGCCATGGTTTTAGTTGAGAGACGCCCAATTTGATATAATTGTAGTCTCATCAAGTCCAATATCTCTTTGTATATTGTGAAATAGCTTGTACAACAATAATTTTGACCAACAAAAGTCAACCCATTTTTCTAATTGACATATAGGTATGGTGGTAAATCTTGGAAACACTCTCACAATAGTTGTCATAGTCTTTGACTCCCATTTGTTATCTCTTCTCCTCTTGGGATTATAAGTCCAAGATCTAGATGCATCTATAAGTATAATACTTTCAATTGCATATGGTATATCCAAATGTCCTTCAATGGAATGTTTTAGGTGACTTTCATCATCAATTTCTTCATTTTTTGTTACTGGCTTGAACACCTCTCTTGAAACATTTAGCGTGACAAATACTCTACTAATTTCTACCAATAGAAACACAAATAATATATGACATGTTTATTGTGCTCCAATATCTCTTTCAATAAGGCTTTATATTAGAACTCCTTTGCATGCTCTCGATGTTGCTTCATTTGGTTTTTCAATATTTTCAAGTTGCATTAATATTTTATGATACATTTCTGCTCTTTTCAACTTTTTTTGCATACTTTGCAATACAATTCATTACAACATGTCTTGAAAGTGTTTCATTATAATTCACTCACATTATGTATCTTATGGGACCAAAAAGTGGTGTGGTCACTTTTTGGTCCTCCATATTTCTACACTTACCCATAAGAATTTGAGTTAAAGATTCTCTCCATAACTGAAGTATGTCACGATTATACATTGTATTCAACTAAACATCATTTCTTGCTGGTTCATATATTTTATCTCTTGTGGTTGGGTCTTCAAATAATTTTGATCCATCTAGATGCAATGGCCATGGTGCATTGTGCCTAAAAACAGAATGTCATTTGTTAGTTTATATAAACATTTTAATTATTACTTGATATAAAATATTTTAATATCTAAATAGCTTACATACAAACCATCCTTCCTCTTTTTATATGAATACAAGCACCTTCTTTGCATATTGTATGGTGTTCAACACAATTGAGTAACTCTTCATAGTCACATTCCAAGTCTATCTGGCTCAAGTGTTGTGTAAAATTTATTATATTATTTGTTAACATACAATATTTTCAAGTATAATATATTTTGAAATATATATATAGATATATATTGAGAATTAATATCATAGGTTTGTATTTTTCATTGATGTGGATCTCTTCATGGATTCCATGCATGAACAATAGAATCAAATTTTTTTTGTGAAATTTTTCTTTCATGATCATTTCCCCAATTAAGATTTTCTATATTTGGTGTGCCCTCTAACCATATAAATCCATGAACATGTGGTGATCCTCTATGTTTCCATTCATATCTTGACCAATAATCTTTTACTTCCATTCCCTTCTACGTTAGTTCCTTTTGAAACATTGTATATCATAGGTGCATTGAATGTGCCACAATATGTGGATAGTCAATAATATTTTTTCATCACCACTTTTATGCTTCTTTTGGATTAGTTGGTTGTGTTCCTAGCATTAGTGCGTGCAAATCTAGCTAATACATATCTACTACACTCAAAGTAAAGAAAATAGTTGGTGTTCCAATTTGATGCAAGAGTTTAGTTAATTTAGCTTGACATTTTTCCTAATAAGATCTTGCACCCCTTAGTGTAGTACCAAAATTCATCAAATGGTTAGCTAGATGTGAGTGGGGGATGTTTTCCATATGCTCTCATAACTCATTGATTGTGATTGGAATATATGTAAATCTCTTTCTGATAAACACATCAAATGAGTTTTTTGCACAACATCTCATAATCATATTCATTATATAATCTCTAAATCAAGGGTGTCATCCAAAATGATGATCTCTATATAGAAATAAATGCTTAACAAACTCATGTAGATGGACTCTCCTTATTCGTGGTTCTAGTAAATCACATAATCGATTTGGAAATAGTGTTGGAAAAGCCATATCAAGTAATCCTTTATTTACATATTCATTCACTTGAGATGTTCCAATTCCTAGCCAATCAATTAGTGATTCAGGATTTAGATTAGGGTTATTTTCCCATGCATGGATTAGTTCCATCTCTCTTTGAACATTTGGTGGTTTTGATGTCATTGATGTAGTGTGATCAATAATGTTTCCTTCATCCATCTCTATCACTAGACCCACAAATACATATTCATTTGCATCTAAATAAAACTCCATATGAATAGAGTCCAGTTTATCAAAAGTTTTTTCATCTGAATTACATGTAAGTTTACTAAGAGAATTTTCACCAATTTTAACATCTCTATACAAACTTATCATGTTCTATCTTATATTTTAGTGATTTGTACACCCTCTCTCTATTGATTGTAAAATTGTAATTTATTCCACATTGTCTTTCCTTGAAACAATAATAATTGGTAAATATTTTATTCAAATGTGGTAAAATTTTATCAATTTCTCTTACTTCTTATGGAAAACTTATGGTATGTCCATATTTATACCGGACTCTAGTCGCATGTGTGACTTGAAGAATTGGGTTGATGTGTGCTATCAACATTTCCTTAGTTTGTGTTAAGTTTCCAAGTTCTAATGGTTGTGGACTAGGATCCATTTTGTTTGTTGCTAAAAATTGATGTACATGCTTCTCTTGTTGACATATATTACAAATAGGGCCTTCAAGTACCCATATAAACTTCATTTCAAGATAACTTTCTTCACAAATGTAGCACATACTTGGTGTAGCAAGTTTATCTAGTCCTTTTTGGAATATCATTTGTAAAGTCTTCAAATCAATATCAATATTTCTATTATTATTAACTCCTTGATCCCTTCCATTTTGTATTCTTTGCAATTTTCTTTGTCTTCTTAGTTGAGATGTTAACTCCTCTTGTGAACTATTATTTTCTACATGATTTTGAGTATCAACATTCATTGCATCTTGCAATCTATTATTTAGTCTTTGTAGCACATGATATATTTAATAGAATTCATCCCTTTAGAGCTAACCTCAACATTCCTATGAGATTGATGATGTCTTCTTCTCAATATATATTTTTCCTCTTGATATGTTTGTGCATGATGTGTTATTACATCATTAGCATGTTGTCTCATTTTTTTTCAATCTCTTCCATTGTCATATCTACCCTAAATTTAACACATCTTTCTCTATCATTTGGTTATGATGATTTCTTACTTCCTATCTTTGTGTATCACTCATTTGTTCACATCATTGTCTCATATAATTCTGATCATATTATCTTTGTCGTTCTCTTCATTGCTCTTCATTTTGAAGAATTCTTACTTCCTCTTTTTGTGCATCAACCATTTATTCACGTCATTGTCTCATATAATTTTGATGAAGAGGGATACTCTCCCTTTCAAATATGAAACCAAACACACATAAAACACTATGCAAGAAGGCAAAAAATTATATTGAAACACATTTTATGGAAGATAAATTTGCAACATTTATTATATTTGAATCTAAAAATGAATTACATAAACATGAAGCTCATGGGCTTCCTTACAATCTAGGCCCACTACATACAAAAATTTTAAACATTATGACATCATTCTAATAGCATCTGGGTATACAACCACAACTTCTCCAAAATCCCCCTCCTATAAATGAATATGCATCAATAAATAGAGAATGTGTGAGGATAAAAGCATTATTGGTTTCCAAAACAACCAATCTTTACCACCTTGGAAAAATCACATCCCAATTTGAGGAAAAATATAAAATAATAAAATATTCTAAATGCTCACATAGCCTTCGCATGGGAACTTAAACGTCAACCAATCAAATTTGGTGAAACTAGATGTTTCCTTAATCTCTAATGGCTCTAATGACTCCACACAAAAACATGCACCAATATATAAGCTTGTGGCACAAACATGAAAATGCATGTAAGGAATGCAATTGAACATGCAAGTGTGAGCATGATCATAACCTAAGCTAAACCTACTTGATCCACATGAAATAATCCAAGATATAACTAGTTAAGTCAAGCTCTCAATGAAATTCTTGAAAACATCAAACAAAGAATCCATTAAACAAGGAACTAACTAGAAATGCATAATGGAAACTAATCTAATGCTTCAAACCTCATCTCATTGGGGGATTGGTGCTTCATTGATGTGGAATGTTAGCCCTTTCCAAACCCCTTAGATGAAACAAGATTTAAAATGGATTCCATTAATGAAGATTGATGAAAATGGATGAAAGATAAGCTAAAATGGATGCAAAGCTAAGCTAAAATGGATGCTAAATGTTGAAATGCTAATGGAGAATGCTCTAAAATTTAGTATAGTATAGTTACTCTAAATGGAAGTGGGTCCTTTTCTCATAGAAATGGGGACTATTTATAGGAGAAATAGTTGAATCAATGGTCATGATTGATTTGATCAATCAATGGATGAAAAGCAATGAGAGGAGATGGCACGGATCAAGGATTCCCATCAATAGATGAGAATGCAAGTTGACAAGGATCAATGATTTTAATCAATGGCTCTCATTAATTTGACGAAGCACACTTCCTAAAAATTAGGAAGTTGTTACAAGATAGTTCCCATTTTGGAGGAGTGTAAATGGAGGAATATTCCAAGGGAATATTCCCTTGAAAGTGGGAGGGTGAGGGAAATTATCTAATTAAGTAATTTAAGAAATTACTTAATAGTGCAAGATGGATGACATTATAATTTTAACTAAATAATTAATTTATTTAATTAAAGGGAGATAATGGCATTCAATTAAATACTTAAGATTATTTACTTAAATGAGAATACTTAAGTGGTTTAATTTAAATAATTTGTATTATCCAATTAAACAGGATGAAAATTAGAATGAAAGGGGATGAATTAGCCAAATAAAATATATTATTTGATTAATTGGAGAAAATAATAAATTTAGTTAAATAATGAAGATTATTTAATTAAACAGTTGAAAAGAGTTGATTCAGGATGAAATGGTGTTAGTAATCAAATTGGATGTGTAATATTGATCAGGATTATTTAATTGTCTACAACTTGATTTCAAACACTGGACAAAAGCCCCCATCCAACTATCATGAGAAGCCAACAAATCTACTTTCACACTATTTTTATTTCAAAGAATTGCTAATCCCCTAGAAGCATCCAAAGTCAAGGATACCAAAAAACCCCAATTCAACCAAGCACCAAAAATTTGAGTAGCTATCAACTCAAACAAATTTGTTTCTTGAAGGAGAAAAATATATGAGAAAGTACTGATTATTTGACACTTAATTAAGAATATTTTGTTAGGGGTCTTTAAGCCCCTAACATTCCAAGATAGGATCCCCATGTTTTTTGAGGAGAGATTTTGTCTCTCCTTAGTTTGAGATTCAATTCAGAGGAATTACACCCCACAACCATCTCAAGTTGTTTAACTTTACTACTTGACCCTTCACCAACCATTCTTGATGCAGACTTTTTAGAAGAGGATCTTAGATTCTTCTCCAAAGTTTTTTGAATGCTAGACTCAATTTCCAATTGATTTTTTTGGCTATTTGGCTCTATACCTCTCTTAGACTTAGGGGACATAAGAGCCTTTTTCTCAAATTCCAATTGGGAAATTAGAGGATAAGCCAATAAGTTTTATGAGAAGAGAAATTAGTATTCTCCAATTCTTCTTGGGGGATCTAAACATAGATTTCTTTCTTTTTAAGTTTTGATTGGGAAGTCAGTAGGGGATTATCTTGTTTTTCCTCGACATCCTCTCTAAGGACTCATCTTCCATCTCTTCAATAAAATCTTCCCCCACTTTTTCAACCAGATCATTAACTAGATTCATCAACTTCTCTTCATCTAACACCTCTTTCATCATTTCCTCAAATTGTGAAATTTCTTTCCCCTTTTTCATCAGACTTTTTGAAGGAGTATTTGCTACAAAATCTATTGCTTGAGAATCCACCGGATGCTCCATACCCACAACCCCCACAGGAAGGGATGATGACTCATCTAAAGGGATTTGTGGGACCAAAGGTCCCATGACTTGAGGCTCTAGAGCTAGAGGATGTTCTAAATGCCCCAAATCTAAAGAAGGCACAAACTCTTTAAAGACTCTCTACTTCAAGATAATAGCAGAGTCAACCAAAATCTTTTCCATTTGACATAGAGAAAATTCATGTTTCAAAGGATGGTGTGAAAACCCCTTACAAGCAATTATATTTATTGCCTATGAGATCCTATCAATATTTTTGACCAATACCCAAACCTATATAGACAGGGTGACCATTTTTGGCTATGAACACACTCTTCAAAAAGACCAAAAATGAGAGACTATAGATTTCAAGGCGGAATCCTCAAAATATTCTACAAGAAGCTTTGGCAAGGAAAGACAAACAAGATTAGGATCCAATTTAAAATATTCCACTTTAAAATTTTCCTTCCATTCAATAACCCCAAAAATGTGTTATGGAGTGATTATTAAAGTTAATGCAAGTCAAATACTTTTTAGTTTTATTATTTGTAAAAACAAATTTTAATTGCAATATTTTTTTAGTTTTTATGGTTATAAAAATATATAGTAACAAATATCAAGCATTTTTCCAATACTCTCAAAGAGTTGAAGTAGTTTCTTTCTTGTTGTAGTCTTTTTTTTTGTGCTTTTTATGTTGATTTGTTGATGGTTGGTTGCTAGTGCTCTATGTTTATCTTTTAAGCAACTTTTTGTTTTTGGGTTTCATTGGTTGTTGGTTTTGTTTGTTGATCTTTTAGCAATATTTTGTAATAGGGTTTTGGGTCCCTTCAAAACTTTCTTTACCCTTAATCAAAAACAAATATCCAATAATTTTTTTATATATTATTGTAAATCTTTATAGTTTTATGTTTACACTATTTTGTGCAAATGTCTTATTATATAGTAATAAATATTGGATTATTTTCTATATATTATTATAAACCTTCAGATTTTTGTGTAGATGTCTATGATGTATGATATTAACAAATAATTTGGTTTTAGTAATATTTATTCAATTATTGAAGTCCAATGAATATGTGATATCTCTTGCCTAACTCAATTTCTATCAATTTTCTATTCTAAATTAAACCATACTTAAAATTCTATCATGAGTCAAATCATTAATGTGATTTTATCCTTTATTTTCAAAATTTATAATTTTTCCTTCCAAGTAAAAAATATTGATATCTAACTATTACATGTGTAGATTTGGTTGCCAAAATAGTTTAAACTATGCATCTAGGATTGAGTATAGAAAGAGATCATCATAGAACAATTTCACAACACAATTGAATGATCATACATTGGAAAGTATCAAAATAACATAAAATTAAAACTTAATTCTATAACCTAAACTAGTTTTTAGTAGCAAGTAGGCTCACCCTCTCCAAGACTATCCTAAATTCTCAGAGTTAAGTAATATACTAAAACAACCTCTTAAAACTATGGTATTGGACTACAAATCACATATTCCAAGACTAGAATGGGTTGTGTTTCTCTCCCACCTCACATTGGATGCAAGGGTACCTTCTCCCTAATTGATTGTCCCAAAAAGGACCTTGAAAATAAATATGCCAGTGCACCCTTTACATCATACCAATGCTTGAAATGGTAGTTTAGACATAAAGGAGATTTATCTTGGAAACTATTTATTCTAAATTAGGAGTCTCTTTTCTAATCATAGAGATAAGTTTAGTATGAGGGCTAAATTTTTAGGTAACACAAGTTGAATGGAGTGAGTAATCCATGAGGGCATAGGTAGAAGGTGTATACCCCCTAATATGTAGATTCTTCCTTTCCTTTCAAGGAGATCACTATTTCATAGGTCCTATGTTCGAGATAATCTTATCAATGCTCTAATGTGATGGTTGTCAAGAAGTGTGCTTTGCATGTAGATTTTTAATTATACCCATAGATAGAGGGATGATTTCTACAAATGGTATGTGAGCCTAGTGCTAGTAGCATTCAAGTAATGGATGTTTCATGTTTTTTATTATAGGAAAAGCAGGTATCGAAGGGGCCATGAAACCCTTTACAAAAAATACCGCTACTTTTAAAGATAATCAAAACAAACAAAGAAGCCACCCATTAGCAAAAAAAAAGAAAACAACCAGCCAAAAAATAGGATAGAACCAACAAGCAATTACATTTTTTTTAGAATGTCAGTAACTTGTAGATCACTAACTATGATCTTCTCATGCATTTCTATAACCTCAGCAACCTCCTTCGCAGAAACGCCCAAATTCTTCTTAGTCTTATTGAACATACGAGTGCAAGGGCCCTTATAACTTTCTCCCCCCTTCGGATCTTTGGGGAGATCCACCAAACCAGCAGCAACATCTTTTATCACATCTGAAGAATCCCCTTTCCATAGCCTAGCCTTTTTATTGAGAAATTGGAGACCCTCAACTTCATTATGGAGAGCCGACTAACTAACTTTAACCATAGTTTCTAGGTTCTCATAGGCTCTTGACATTTTATCCTCCAAGACTATGATTCTAAACTCTCCCTTTTCAATTTCAGCATATCATCAGTAACTGTCTTTAGAAAATCAAACATTTGGTTCACCTAGTCCTAAATAGAAGACCCCTGGGGATTAGGATTAACCTCGACATTGTTAACCAAAGAAAGAACCTTAACGTTGGTAAGGTTTAGCTCATTAAATAGCCATTTAAAAATTCTAAAGAAAATAATAGTCATCCTTTGCCATCTCCAACACATTCGGAAAATATTGCTAATTGCAATTGAGAATATCCCTATCATCAATCAAATTGTCCTCAGGAGCATCCTGAGTATCTTGCACTTCATGCAACACTTCTTTACCTTTATAACCACCACCTAGAACTTTAATTATATGTTTAGACTTCTCTACCTCAGCAACCTCAAGAATACCTAGCTCCTTATCCTTCTCAAGACCTTCATCAATAGACTGATGAGGCTCATCATTTGGAATCTCATCAAGCTCATCACTAACAACATCCTCCTAAGGCCTACATTTCCTTCTACCAGAATGCACCTTACCCTTTGCCTTCTTCGGACTATTACCTTGATGCGGCTGCATCTTCCTCTTCCAATCCAAAATAGGAGACTCAACCTCCTCACCCACTTCATCAACCTCAGTTGTCTTCTTCTTACCATAGGTTAGGCCTTCACCCTTCACCTTCAACTTCTTAATAGCAGGGTTTGGGAGTTTTCCTAACTTAATCTTCTAAGTTTAAGCAAAATCTCTAGGAATATCGTCCTCCTCACTACCCATAATAGAACCATCCAACTTAGAGGGATGATAAGAATTTTTGACCTTCTTTTTAAGTTTTGGATCAAAATCCTCAAGAGGATATGAGAGGACCTCCATAGAGGCATCCGACCCATCTTTAGATTCCTCAAAGGTAGAACCTATCATACACAAACTTTGACTATTTAGGATGGATTTTTGTAATTTTCTTGGGTTCATCCAGAATAGAGGACTTGGCATAATCCATTATGAGTAAAATTAAACCCTCATGGAGAATGGGGTTCTTGGGATTCATCTTGAAGTATTTAATACCAAATGTTCTCTAAGGAGGACAACATATAATAGGTGAAATAAACCCTCTTCTTATGTCTAAAATGGTTTAACAACACAAAATGATAACCAACAAGAACCAAAAAGAAACTATCCAAAATAATGTACCTTGTAATCTCAACCACCAAATCATCCCAAATGGGCTTTATGAAGCTACAAGAAAATCCACCACTTTTCACCTTCTGCAACTTCTCCCTTTCATTCCTCTTGAAGAAGGACGTCATGGCAGCATTAGACTCATTTTTATCCCTATATACCTTCCTACCCTCAATATCCATACCAGTAATGCTTCAAATCAATTCTTCAGTAATACTAAATTCCAAACATCCTAAGGAATTTATTTTTCCAATCATTAATGAAGGCCTGGAAACCACCATATCAAAGCCATGAATTCTTTCAATATAAGAAGTAATACCACCCTCCTCCAAAAGACCCCATGTCTTCTTGTTGCTTTTGGTAGTGTCACAAGAATTCAACTCAATTCGATTCCTTTCACCACCCATGATGAATGCAGAGCATAGCCACAACAACTTTAGGTATTTGTAAATGATACAAAAGAGAAGAAGCCTCAAGAAGGAATAGGCTCTACAAATACCCACAATATATGTGGAAGTACCGAAAAGACTGGGAATCATCATTATCCTTAAATGAAAATCTTTTTCAACATCAACAACATCATTAAATTGAAATGAGCTCTCCTCAAAGAAATCACACTTCAACTTGAAATTATGCATGAGAATTAGCATGTGACTTAAAATAATCATAAAGGGAACCCCCTCCCTAAATGGCTTGCATATCATGATTGACAATAGATTGAATATCAATGGGGAGGGGGTCAATCCTATCCCACACTTTAGACTCAAGAACCACAAAATTTTCAAAATTTTCTGCTAGCCCATTACCCTCACGATAAATGTGAGAGATGAAACATTTCTCAAAGGTATTCAATATTGCCAAAGCATCAAAAATAATAGGTTCAATAAACCAACGAGGGGTAATCTTTTTAAGGAAAATAATAACATTTAAGGATTCACCCTCGAGCCAAACCTTCCTAAAGCCTTTAGACTGAGTTAGTTTCAGACCATGGTAGATTTCTCAAGTTACTCTATATGTTTGGATGATTTTTGCTAGATGCATGTGGGTATTAGTACCAATTGCATGTAGGCTATGGATGTCCAATCTATGCTAGAGGATTGGATGGTTTCTTCTAGTGGCATGTGGTACTTAAGGCCAACAACATACAAGTGATGAGCCATATTTTATGCTTATTCATCTAATGGATTATAGGGAAAATAAAGTTCTAATAAAGACTAGGTAAATACAAGATTGTTCAAAACCTCATAGTCAAGCTTTTGGTATACCCTATTGTGAGAAGTGATACTTAGAGTTATAGTAGTAAGAAATACATTGGGTGAATGGTTAAATTTTTTTAATGGGTAGTTACCCTATGTATGGTAGGCTGGCATGAATAACATCTCTCTCTCCACAAGCTACAAGATCCACTTGGATGAGGTAGATAGGGATTTATATCCACTTTGTTGGGATCACTTTGTACTTCCTCCAAACCACACATGATTATATTGAGGAAACCACTTGACTTCAAGAAAATAATAAGTTATATTTTTATTTATACTAGCATTGAACCTTTCTCAATCATATTATCATAATTAGAGTTATATTGTATGATTACATACTAATTATGCATGAAATTATGGAATCTTATATGGCTAGTTAGTTGTTTAGTTTTTACTCATATGGTTACTATGATTGATTGTCACCTTGTATAAAAAAATTATGTAGTAAATTGGGTCAAGTTGAGGGCTGCTATTACATATTGGTGTTAGTATTTGTTGTTTTAAATAAAAAAATTATTTTCAAAGCTAATGTACCATGGTTCTATGAAGGGGAATTACATCTAGTATTAGAGTTTCATCTTCATATGTTGGGATCTCTAGTTTATGTGCTTGCATATGAGTAATGTGTGCTTGATGTGAAGTTTCTTAATTGATTTGTAACATTTCATTATGACTATATTTCTAGCATTCCTTAGTAAGAAATTGTATATGGTTTTTTATATGTTCTAATCCATGAAATGGTTGTAAATGAAGGATTCCTCCTAGGCATCATGTCACTCTCAGATTGGGCCCTTAGGTTATCAATCTCCTTTAGGATATTATAGTGAGATTGGTCCCTCGACAAAAGATGTATTATTTTATGCATTCCTATCCTTCTCAAGAAATGAGGGAGGAATATTCCTAGATTGGAGAGAGAAATCAATCTAGGATCCATTTCCATTCTAGATTGGAGGAGATTCCCATTCTAGAGCCACCTTGTGGAAGGGTTAGGTAAGTGGTTGATATGGATAATATTTTGGGAAAGCACATGATAGATCTTATTCAATCCCATCCACCCACACTTGAGGGTTCATTAGGACGTTTGGATATAGATAATTAGATTTTGGATTTGGATTGTTGTTTCATGATGCATCCCTATGGTAGTAATACCAAGGCTTGATATAACATCATGCAGTTAAAATTTTTGAGTGTTTGAGTCAAAGGCCTTTTAGTTTGGCATGGAGAAGGCTAGGCTTATTGAGGTGAATATGGATAGAGGAATTGGTGGTCAAATTGGAGTTTAGGCAGCGGGTTCAAATCCTCTAGGTTTTAGTGTGTGAGGTTCTCAAACTCAGCCCACAAGATTTTATAGGGCATCTTTAGCGCCTTTAAGGTCTGGTTAGAAATAATAATAGAGGCATAGTCCTTCATAGGCTCCTCATAGTGGGCATGGTTTTGATGGGTGTTCTTCTAGAGAACACAATAGGTAGAAAACTAGGGACCCTTTTAATATAGGTGACCAACCTAAAGTGATCAACCTAGCTCTAGTAACTTAATATTCTAGTAGTCAAATGCATATGTATCAGTATAAAATTGAGTTAGGGAAGCATTCTTCACATATTCCCAACAAGGTCACTTTGTAGTTTCTTGTCCTTAGAGGTATGTAGTAGTGGGTGAGAAGAGGCATGCAACTTCAAAGCCGGTAGTGGGAGATTTTGGTAGGTCCTAAAAATTATTTGTGGCAACGAATAATCATCAGGTTGAGAATTTAGGTACCATCATCAAGACCTCAAGTATATTGGATGAGATTCATTTTTCTATATTATTTGATTTTGGTGCTTTAGATTCTATTATTTCCCCATCCCTAGTAGAGCATTGGCAACTAGTAGTAGTGAGGTAGAGGGATAATTGGCAAGTTGAGTTAGCTATTGTTGCTAAGGTGGTTTTGGAATCCCTTGTGTGTGGTTGTGTGTTGGATTTAGGAACCTTCACCACCATAATAAATCTAAGTATCCTACCTTTTGGCTCCTACATGACTATCTTGGGTATGGATTATTTAGAGGTTCACCAAGCATGCATTGATTACTAGTGTAGTTCAATTGAGTGTTTTTATGACCTTGGTTAGTGAGGGGTTATTTAGGATTCAAAGATTCATGCCTCTTTGCAAGATTTTATCCAAGAAGCTAAAGTGAAGCATGTGGAAGGATTGTTATATTTTTTCTATTTATATGAAGATCTCTCCAAGGGTGAGTGTCATGAGGTATCTCTTGATCATCATCCTCTCCTCATAGAATTCGTTGGTGACTTTTTGAGTGAGATCCTAGGTATGTGACCAAAGTGGGATATATATTTATGTATTAACCTTGTTCATGGAGTGGAACCCATTTCTCATGTACCTTACCACATGAAAACTCAAGAAATTAGTGAGCTTTGGTTATAGTTAGATGGATTTTTGGATAAGGGAAACATTTTTCCTTATGTTTCCCCTTGGGGGTGTACCAAACATATTCATGAAGGAAATTTCTCTTTATTTTTACATTGATTTCAAGTAGTTCAATAATATGACAATGTGGAACCGATATCCTTCACTAAATATTGATGACTTATTTGACTAGATGAATGGAGTCAAGGTGTCCCCTAAGATTGACCTAAAGTTAAGATACCATTAGCTTCGCATTCATGAGGCATATTTCCATCATATAACATTTTGTACTTTTTATGGACACTATGAGTTTATGGTGGTTCCATTTGGGTTTAAAAATTCTCCCTCAATGTTTATGTGTCTAATGGATGCTATATTTTGTACCCACCTCAATTGATTTGTCCTATATTTTTTGGATAAAATTTTGATCTATTTGAGGATAGTAGAGGAGCATGAGCTCCACTTGTAATAGGTTTTTTAGTGTTTTTGTGAACATTAGCTTTTAAAAAAATTGTTGAAGTGTGAGTTCTTCTAGATGAAGGTGAGGTATTTAGGTCATATTATATTTGGTGACACTATCTTAGTGGATCCGTTTAAGATTTGGCCTATTTTGGATTGGCCAATTCCCTTGAGTGTCTCTGAGGTTTGTAGCTTCATGGGATTTGCAGGGTATTATCATTGATTCATTAGATAATTCTCTATATTGGAACATCCTATCACTTCTCTTCAGAGGAAATGGAATATATTTGTTTAGTTGGAGAAGTGTAAGTGATTCTTCTAGGTTCTTAAGAAATGGTTAACAAGTGCATCTATCCTAGTAGTTCCAAATCCAATAATATTTCATGGTTTATACTAATACATAATTAGATGACTTCGGGGTGGTCCTTATGAAGGAGGGATGTGTGATTGCATATGAGTCATAGAAGCTTAAGGATCATGACCTAAATTAATCCACCCATGATTTAGAGTTGATTGTAGCCATCCATGCTCCTATGTGATGGAGGAATTTTATTTTTGGCCATTGGTTCAAACTTCATTTTGATCATCATTTCTTATTATATATAATTAGTCAACTAAATTTAAATTATTGTTAGTATTGTTGGATGGATTTTCCTTGTGAGTATGACTTTCGTGTTTGTTACATCAAAGGGAAGGATAATGAAATCATGAATTCCTTGGGTAGGAGGCATCATGATATCTCAATTTTGACCTTGAGAACATATTGGTGGATTCATATTTTGGTGGAACTCCTTGGAGGTCCATGGCATTAGGAGGTGAGAGTGGAGATAGATTCCTAAAGAGCGCTTGTGGGAAATTTTATATGCTTTTCCTTGGAGTTATATGGGATATTACAACATCTTGGTTGTATTTATGTCTTAGTTTCTAGAGATACTTGACCAATAATGATTTTAGAGGTACATCATGCTCCATATCTAGTGCATCTGATGTTAAGAAGATACATTCTAATCTTAAACATTTATTTCAATGGGTAGGGATGAGGTGAGATGTTATCAATTTTTTGTCTAGGTGTTTAGAGTTTGAAAGAGTTAAGGTAGAGCATCAACCTAGAAAGTCTCTTGTAGCTACTCACAATTCCCAAATGGAAATGGGATATAATTTACTTAGATTTCATTTTTAGGCTACCTATGTCTTCTCAATGCCATGATTCCATTGATGGTGGACAAGTTTACCAAGGTTTCTCATTTTTTGCCTATGATATCTTTATATAGTGCAAAAACTATGGAACATGTGTTCATGGATGAGATTGTATTCTTGCATTATGAAACTCATAGTATCATCTCTAATGAGGATCTAGTGTTCACATGCATGTTTTGGCCCTCCTTGTAATATCCCTTATGTGCCAAACTTAATTTTAGTTCCACCTACTATCCTGAGATAGGTGGATAAACAAAGAGAGTGAACTAGGTACTTAAGGACATGCTTTAAATTTATGTTATGTATCAAAAATTTAGATGTGAGGGATATTTGTACCTTGTGGATTTTACCCGTAATAATGGGTACCATAGTTATCTTGGATTGACACCATTTCAGGTGTTGTATGACTTACCTTCTTAGACCTAGTTGACTTGGTGTATATTGGAGGACCATATTATTTAGGTTGTTGAGATGCTCTAGGATATGGAGCTATAATTTCATAAAATTTCACCCCTTGCAATTTCACATACATTCTTGTATCCACTTTAGTGTCCACTCCCTTAGTATTTATGTAGGCTCATTTTAGCCCCTACATCAATCTTTTTCACCTCTCGAGATTCTCAAGACCCCTTTTTAGAAACTAACCTTCACGTATCATCTTTGCGTTGAACCTTGTACTTTTCTCATTCTCGTTGTTTCATAGCATGATGTGTCTAGACACTAGCATGCCATGTATATGTTTACATGTTGTGCTAGCATCCTGGGACATTTAGATGTTCAAATGGTTGTTTTCTAGGTTCCTTGATGCTTTTCAACTTATTTTATCGATGGTAACAACCCGGGATGCCTTGTAACGGCTTGGGAAACTTCTTTTCCCTCCTATTCTCTCTTTAAATGCTATATTTTCACTTCATTTGGTCTTCTAGATTCTCTCTAGATTCTTAGCTTCTCTCTTAGACATTATCTTGTCTTTCTCTTTCTATCTTGCTTGAAAAACTCTCTACAACTTACTACAACACTCTCAAGCTCTTACAACACTCTTTTCAACTCTCTTGACTCTCACAGCTTTATCTCTCTCCTTGGCTTCCTCAAGCCTTATAGGTGATATCTATCTTGTGCCTTATATGTTTGAGCATACATGGATTTCTTGCATCCATGGATATCTACATCATGATACGAGTTCTCCTCCTTGAGTGGGGATTGATTTTATCACTCTTGTGTTCATTTCATTTTTTCTTATTATTTCTCTCTATTTATCTGGTTATCCATGGAGGTGGGAACAACAAAATGGGAGTTTGACTAAGGAAAGCCCCTAAATAGCCCCAACCTTTGTCCTTGATTTACTTGTTGGAGGCTTCATTACTTGGGTTGTAAGAATTTTCCCTCTTATTCTCTCACCTTATCATCTATATTTTACTTAGTTTACTTTATTTCAATTTTGTTACTTTTTATCATTTTCTCACATTCTGGAAGTTATTAGTAATTAGATTTTAGTAGTTGCTTTGTTGTTTTCTGTGAATATATTAGTTTTTGGTCTATACGAGACACCAGCATGCCTCGAGGATGCTAGCACACTATGCTAATGTTTTTATTCTATGCTTCTATCCTTTGGCTAAAAACTTGTTAGTTTGTCCAAAAAACCTATGTGATCTACTCTTTATGATTCTAGAACTCTCGCCTTTCTACCTTGTCACTTGAGCATTATTCCTTGAGGTAGTTTATGGTAGTTTGTTCCCTAGGAATCTCTTAATAATTAAGATACTCATGAGAAAGGAATCCCCCTCTCTATATTTTGGTGAACCTGACGTGAACACCTCTTCCAAAAATGGACAAATCAAAGATTTATCCTTCAAAAATATTTTTTTCGAGGTGTTTCCCCGAACCCCATTCCATACCGTCAAAGTAGAAGTAATGTGTTGGCCTCCAGCCAGCTTTTTAATTCATTATTTATTATATTTATCTTGTTATTTTCAAAATGTAGTTACTATCTTCTTTTATTAGTTCAGTTTCTAATTTTATTCAAAGTGTTAATGATGTTCTATTTCATGCATGTGATAGTGACCTAGCTTTTCCTATGTCACTCTGTATCTTTGATCCTTCTCATGAAATTCCTCTTGCTTTAGAGATATTTTGTTGCAAGAATATGAAATCATTGATACTTTTCTTATTATTACTCTACCTTCTCTTTATTCCAATGGACTCTCTTTTAGAGATGATGCATTAGTGAATGATGAATCTCTTATTTATTCCAATGCACTCTCTTCTGGAGATGATGCATTAGCGAATGATGAATCTCTTATTTATTCCAATGAACTCTCTTCTGGAGATGATGCATTAGTGAATGATGAATATCCTCTCACATCAGATCCTCCAAGGATAGATGTTGAGCATATTTCTTCAAATGATTCCTCTATAAGTTGTAAGGAATCTGTAAATGTCATCTATGTCTTTGTTCCCCCCAAAGTGTCATAACCCAATTTTTATTGTATTTAAATAATGTGATTAATTGAAATATTGAGGAAATTTAATATGTTGAATGAAAATTTTGATATTTTTGAAAAGTTTGAAAGAAGTTGACTGTCGTTGACTATGTGATCTTTTGAATTATCTTATAATTTTATCATGATTGAAAGTTACTGATGAACTATGCAAGTGCAAGTGTGTGAAAATGTAGGGAAATAGGTTAAAGGATGAGAACATGATTGAAGTAGGATCGTTTAGCTAGATTGAACGGTAAGCTTGATGGAATCTGGGTGCACACACCACAAAATAGCATGATGACTGCATTTAAAAATTAATATAGGAGATTATGTTAATTTGACTTGAAATGATTTGATGATTGAGAAGGTAGACTTGTGAAATGTAATGCATGTGAAATTCTTATTTAATTGTCTATCGTGGTCTTGTGTTTTGAGAATTTAAAAGAAAACAATAGTATGACTTGACATATAAATGAATGTATGTATTTTGAAAAGTCTTATTTAAAGGATAAGAAAAGCCACTTCATTCAAACATTTTTGTTCAACATAAAAATAAAAGTTCATTCATATTTAAATGTTGATATATGTACATGTAAACACACACACACATATATATATATACAAATACGTATATATATATATACACATGTACATATGTACGTACACACACACACATATATATATATATATATCAAAGAATGTACATATGTGTGCAAATAAACATATATATATATATATATATATATCTATACATATTGTAGACACTGAAAAATGTCCTGAATGATATCATACACTCGAATCAGGTATACTAACATCATTTCTTCTTGAAATAAATCCTGTTTTCACTTAATTAATTAAATTATCCTAGCTATTTGATTAATTATATCATTTTCATCTATTAACCTACTTATTTTAATCAAGTTAACTCACCCCTTTTCATGCCAACATTTCATCTCATTAAATTGAATAAAATCAAATTATTTAATTTAGTCCCTAAATCTTCTTATTTAATTAAATAACCCTAAGTTATTTAATTAAATGTCATTCCACCTTTCCCCCATTCATTAAATAATTTTATTTAATGAATATCATCTAAATTCTTTTAATCCCCTAATTGCATAATTAGTATTGTTTAATTATCAATTATCTTAATCTAATTCCCCTCACTTGCAAGGGAATATTCCTCCTTTGCACATTCCTCCAAAAGGAATATTCCTCCTCCTTTTGCACAATTTAATTTAGTTTTAATTAACTAAATATCTTTTTTTCCTCACCCATGAGAATATTCCAAAGAATATTCTCTCTCCTCACTCATTTGAAAAAGGGAATATTCTTACAAAGCTTCACGTGCAAGTTAACTTGTGACTTCTTGTGCAAGCTAAACTTGTGACCTCTTGGGCAAGTTGAAAGTGTGTTTTTTTGGACAAAGGAGAATCCTTGATTAAAATCACATCTTTCATTCTCATTCATTGATGAGAATCCATGATCCATGCCTCCAACTTCTTCCATCCTTGACCATTGATTATCTTTTTTCATCTCAACCATTCATTTCTCATTTTCTTTCCTATAAATAGGTCACTATTTGGAGACAAATGGATCCATCTTTTAACATCAGATTTATGTTGTTAAAATCACTCACACTCACACTCATATATAGCACATTTTACATCATTTTAGCTAAATTTACTTGCATATTAGCTTAGCTTCCATTAATAGCTTCCATGGTAACATAGATGCATTCATGTAGCCTATTTGGTAATTAGGGTTTCAATCTTTTTAGCTTAAAATCCATTTAGATTAGCTTTGCATTCACACATCTTGATCATCTTAGCATAAATCATGTTAAAATAGCTTGCATCTTGTTAGTTTAGCATTTAAATCATGTTTCATCACACATCTCACAATTGTTCCATCAATTTTCTTCAATAAAACATATTGGAACAAGCTCATTCATCCATGAGATTAGGAAAGGGTCGTTGTTCCACATCAATGCGACAACACTCCCCCAATGGATAAGTTTCAGATGGATAAGAGTAGGGATTTTAAGGCTTTCATAGTTTAATATAATGGGTTTTAATGGATGCTTAGTTTAATTTTCATTTGAATGATCCTATTGAGATTTGACATTAGTGGCTTTGTTATGCTTCAATTCTTCATGGATCAAGCATAATCATCCCATACTAATCTTTATGTCACATTTTGGCACTAGGAGGGAAAAACTTATCAAATTTAATCAATTTATGATGGACGAGCATCCTAGGTTTTAAGCAATCTTGCATCAACCAAAAATATATGCATTCATGTTTTCTTGCATTTCAATAGTTATCTGTTTGGACCTAGTCTCAGTGCTTCTTACTGCATTGTATTTCATTATAACATCAGAGCTCACAGAGCAGGATATATGATCTTCATTGTAACATCTACATCATATCCAAAATTCAAGTGTTTTGGAGATTCTAGTATGAAGTTATTGCTAACAGAATATCAGTTGTATTTGGATAAAGAGCATTCACCGACCAGTCTTGGCTTTTCAAGTGTGTGGACCTATCCCGTGACTTGCGGAGCTTAGGAGACATTTCCATAAGGATGCACATTCACTGAGGAACCTTAGTTTTGATCAACATCGTGTTTGTCCAAGATCAAAGGAAAAACATATATTTTGGCTGACCTTCACATGTTTCATCTACTTCAGGGTTTGAGACCTCTTGAGACCTACGCGGACCTTTCCTAGCGCTGGGAATTAGTATATATAGGCATTGTGTAGTTGCATTAATGATATCATCGTCATCATCATTAGAGATATATAGTAGATAAGGGCCTTAACCCACATTATATTTCTGGGTTGAAAACCATATCATTTTATAATTTTGTAAGCCAAAAGCCAGGGCATGTTGCTAGTGAATAATTTACTCTTGATGCAAGGTTGGACAGTCCCATTTCTATACCCTCTATCCTTGACTGTACCAAATGGTATTAGAGTGAGTTTGAAAATTTTGGGAGAGTGAAGGTGGACAGATCGCCGACTTGAGACAGTCACATCAGAGTGAGATTGTGAAGTTGAGCAAGGAATTCCGTACGATCTTTATGTGGACAGATTGTCGACTTGAGGCAACCTACCTGTGTTTTTCAACAAATCGTCGATTGTGAGGTAGTTGCAACCTGTTGATGATGTTTTCTGCATAGCAACAACTCAGACAGAATATAATATCCTATCTCTCTTGAAAGGTAAATCTCTATCAGCAAGCCTCAAGAGATAACCCCAAGGTCTCTAATGTCAGGTCTTGACAATGCATAAACAACTCAGTGATAAAGGTGAAAATGCTGGTAATCACAATGGGACCTTACTACAAGCAAAATATTGAATCTCAATTTATCATATCTAACAATATGATTATACTTCAACCCTAAATTTAACCCAATAATCAAAGAAATAACAAAAGATAAGGGTTTCAAAGAGATTTATAACTTAATATTAAACCCAAGATTAACAATGCAAATGACAAAACACTTGAAATGGACCAATCCCTCAAAAACTGATTCCTGCTTGACCTAGATGGATCTGCAATCTTCTAAGGTGTTAAGATTTTCAAATCATGAACATTCATTCAAACAACCCTATTGCAATTCAAATGAATAAACCCTCACAATTGAACTAAGCACAATGAATATAAAGGTCTAGGCTAACTTTGCAAAGCAACTAACAATCAGTTGGTTGCGAAAAGTATGGACTAGGGATTGCTACAACACTTCAAATATCAAACCATAAACATCATTGAATCAAATCTAATCTAAATATCGATTTTCCTCAAAGCAATTCTAAAGATAGAATAACAAGAACCATGCAAGATAAGAAGAAACACAAGTATGGCACCAAATCACAATGTCATTACTTGCATCAAATTATCCACCGTAGCAACAATTCCAGCTTTCTATTACAATATTTTCTTGAGAACAACTACTTGCTAACTCTTGCTCTATTTAAATTCGCTCTAACTATCTCTCTATTTGTCTATGTCTAAAACTTCTCAACCCTTAAAAATGAGGCAAAATGCCATATTTATAGAACCCCCCAAAACATGTCGGCCTAGATAAGATATTACAATAATAATTAGGCACAATAAGTCAGCCAAGAGAAATTCAAAATGAAATAAAATATGCATTAAATGCATGAACTTCATCCAGGTCGACCTGGGATCTCCAATGCAGCTCGAACCAATGCATGGAAAAATAATAGGGAAGCACAAATCTCGATGTAGCCAATCATTAACTACCTTCCCCCTTGTCTTTATTCTGATCCAGCATTTCATGAACTTTCAAGAGCACTCTATCCAATTCAGCCACAGGTGGCAAAGGAAAAACCCTAAGTCACCTTTCAATTGATGCAATCTCCTCCCTTGATTGTTTCACCGACTTGTCCCACTCCACCTTATAAGTTAGATATTTTTCAATGACAACAATGTAGGTGGCTGCATCATCCAACTGGTGCTCAGAAATAGAATCATCATTAATTGGAGCATAAACATCATGCCACCATTTTCTCAACTGTTCCAAACTCAAATACTTAGGGGCAATCTTCCTCCTTCCTATCATAATCTCAAAGAAAGCAATGGAGCCATTGTACACACCAACTAGGGTATCATCAATTTTCCTCCTCTGTTTGTAAATATTTTTCAGAACCTTTTTCCTGATCTGCAATGCTTCAAACCACTCCCAAGGTTCAAAAGCTCAGGAAGAAGGAAGAATTTTATCACTTACTAGCTTATCCCTGGTGTACTCCATGATAGTTTTGGTTTTCTGCAGCAAGAGATCCGTATCTTCTTTGTCTTGAGCCAACACCTCTTTCAACCAATCAATTTCTCTCATAGCATCCCTCCTCGTTGAAAAAATATCTTTAATGGCCTCATTTCCTTTGGTTTGCACCCCTTGCAGCCAATTTGCAGTAGCAAGATTGGAAGCCTTCATCTTTCCCAACTCGGTGATAGTCTCTTGAGGTAAGGGATTCGCAGCAGAAATCGAGGGGTTAATAGATTGCAAGGGTTTCATCAAATCCTCCAAGCATTTCCTGAGATTCTCATTTTCCTTCTTCAACTCATGCTTATTCTTTATTTCCTTCCTCAATCTACCCAAGATGACTGCACTAGAACCCTCATAATCTTCAATATCCTGCTCAACAAAAGTGGGCCCCAAATTAAAAGTTTGCACATTATAGTCTTTTGCAGCTATCTCATCTCTATTCTTATCCTGAGCAGGAGTTGCAATGTGGACAACTCTATTGCTTGCCTCATCTCTTTCAATCCTTGAGATAACCCTAGCCTTCTTTTTACCTTTATCCTTTCTGATCTTGGCTAGTAGCTCATCCCAATTCGGTGGAGTATCTTCCACAACAACTTGTTTTCTCTTTATCTCCTTTTCCAACCACTCAGGGACAGTGGATTCCAATTGTACTTCAGTCTATCCCACTTCTTCGTGCTGGTCCTTAGGTGCTTCCTCACTTAAACCCTGCTCCTCATGAGTCTCATCCATCTTGCTCTCCTTTTCTTCAACATGTTCTTCCTTATGCTCAAGTGATGGAATCTTTTTTGCCTCTTCTTCTCTTGGAGGTGACCTAACCTCTTCGGTTCCAACAGGTGACTCTTCATACGCAACCAAGGGAGACTACATTACCTTTTCAATTTCAACTTCTGCACTATAAAGGTCACCCTCATGAAATTCTTCCCCTCCAGTATCTGGATGATCTTCAACTTCTTTGGATTCACCAGGTTCACTTTGAGCTTCATGGGCGGAAGGAACATCATCATGCTTCCCCTCATGAGAAATAACTAGAGGAAGGTCTACTTTAGGCACACTATCCTTGGGAGAAGGAGTCTTAGACCTCTTTGTGTACACTTGTGCCTTCTCTTCTGAGCTTTCTATATTTACCACTGGTGGGGTAACTTCTTCTTCTCCTACTTTAGAGCTCACCTTCTGTGACAGTATTATGACCCTTCTCCTTTTAGGCACAGGAACATCAACCTCAAGACCCTTCCTTTCAGTTTCCTTTTGTTTAGACCTCTTAGTCTTTGACCTTTTCTTAGCTATTGGCTTTCTCTGCTTTTCTATCTCTTGGACTTCCTCCTCTTGAACACCTTTTATCTTAATCTTAAAAGGAGAATCCAGCTTGCCTTTTCCCTTAGGATCCTGCTCAGTTGATTCCTCAGAAGTGGAGTGAGGATCCAAATCTCCCATCAACTCATAGGTGCACTGTACACCTTCATTCTCCAACTCCCACAATTTATGCCTTAGCCACATTCTAGTGAATTTGGTGACTGGATCCATCAGCTATTTTAGCTCTATCTTTTCTTCCTCTAGCCAATCCACATCACTAATTGGCCTATCCTTTATTGCCTCATAAGCATGATCCTAAATCAAGTTTCCATCATCTTCGAGTTGATCCGGGACTGCCCTCGCATTGTATAATCGGATTGATTCTACTGGAAGTCGAGAAAACTTCTTCTTCCTTACCTCGTATTCATCACTGCAGTTAGCCCAGTAATCTTCTATCTCAACCTTATGGTTGTATTCTCTACTGGCTCTCTTTTGGGCTTCACCTGTGATGTCAAACCTTGATCTCTTGGAGTGGAAGGATAAACCAAGAGCACTCATCTCCTCCTCAGAAGCCTAGGTAGAACTAATGGAAGGACAAGCCTCTCCAGTGCCAATCCTTAATGGGAAATCTCCACCAAAACCATTTTTATGCTTGTCCCTTTTAACAATGGCATCAAAGTTACATATCTGTCTAGTGACTTCCAAAAGTAAAATGTGATCAGTAGGGTACCTTGGAAGTCTATAAGGGCCCATTTGACAACCATCAACCTGGATGTATGAAAAGGTTGGGAATTGAATAAACCATGCCCCATATTTCTTGATGAGCTCCTTTGCTTGGTCCAAAATTCTCACATGCTCTGCACCCTAAAGTAATCTGGTGATATGCATGGTGAATGCATCATTCACCCTCCTATAGCTCGAGCTTCCTAGGTGCAATTGAGGGTAAACCTCATAAATGACATCCTGCCCAAAGATTCCCCTTGTGCTCAATCCTTTGTAGGAGTGAAATATCACAAGAGCATAGACCAAGTATGAGGTCATTGTGAAGGTCTTGGTTTGCAGCACATTGGATAGTTGCTCATGGATCATCCTGCTAATCACACTAGCCCAATGCTAGTTGATTTGTTCTTGTTCCATCCTCACAATAGCGTTGCACATCCAATTCTCAAACATACCTACATTCCTTAATCCAACCACCCTGCTAAGCAATGTGATGGCATCATAGTATTCTTTCTTGAACTTTGCTCTGAACAGTTGCTTGGGCAGTTTGGAATAATGAGACTTGGGCTTCTCCAGCCAGGAATTGATAACCTGTTGTGATTTCACAGTCTCTTCTTCATAATATTTCTTGGATGCCTCCATGTTGAATGCCACCACATGAGATCTATCTGGCATATCAAAGGTTTAGGCTATGGAAATAGGATTTAGATTTGTTACAACTCTTCCTTGAGGACCAATAATTCTTTGTGTGTCCTAATCATAGTGTCTAGCACACTCAAGGACCAACTCATAGCACTGGACTATGGAAGGAAAACTGACCACATGTGACAAGCCTAACTCCTTCATTCTCCTAGACACCACGGGAAGATCATCTGCCGCCATTCTTCCTTTGAACTCCTCGTAATCCTAGAGGCCAACATTTGTATCAGTCACCTGTGACCAAATTGATGTAATTTTACTCTCAGGGATCTTGCTTTTGATGTCCATTTTAATCTTTTCTGCTTCAGTCGTTGAAGATCCAGTCGCTGCCTTACTAGACTCAGCCTGTATTCAACAAAGAGAGCATAGTAAAAACCACAGGAAGCCAAACTTAATATGTTGAAACCATCATTGAAATGAATCCCATATAATCAAGGTGTTATTAAATCTCATATAAAATGATCTTGATGAACTTCGGGTTTCAGGACCATCCACAGAATCCGAGCCAAGGAGGAATTTTGGGAAATTCCGGACTAGATGGATTCCAACGGAATAATCATGAAAACACCTACTAAGAATTAAATCCGATCATTATCAATCAATAAACCACATACGAGATCATGAGATAGCATGAATTAATTATAAAATGCATTAAAAATCACTAACACATTATTCTATTCCACATTTCCTTACATTTCACCAGATTTCAGGAAAATCCACCAGAGACGGATTTCTGCGAAGGGGAAGACACTCTATAAACTTCAGAAAATCTAGGCGACACAGGACCTCAGGAAAATCCGGGATCAACGGAAATCCGCGGACAAGACAAAACTCTAAAAGTATGCAGATTCCGGGAAATCAAAGGAAATCAGGAAAATCCGACAGAGCCAGATTATCCGCCAAAGCCCGAAAATCCCGAACTAAGGACGAAACTCGAACGACACAAAATCATGATTTCGCTCAAACCGATGGATAGATCATGAATTTCAAGGTTTTAGGCTTGAGACAAGTTTGACATGGGCCTTCCATAGATTTTCTTTGCACTCTAGGCCAGTTTTAAGGAAAAATAAGGTGGAATGGTATTGCCCTAGGTTTCAAACCCTATACATTCACCATTAATGCACAGGAAAGCTCATAATTTAAACATTTTAATCGCTAATTCTCGACTAGGGGAAAATAATGGCTCTCAAGCAAGATACATCAAAATGCAAATAAATGAAGGACCTCAAAACTCACTTGCGAGATAATAAATAAAGCAATGCTGGGCAGCCCTAACCATGAAATGAGCAAGCACTCAAGAATTCAGACCTCAATAAAACCAAGACACCAAAGTAATGCTAACCTTCATCAATTAAAAGCAGGGCAATCGAATACATACCATTTGATGGAGCAAAATCAGTCTCAGGAATAACAAACGTGAATTTAGTGGCACTTATGCGAAGAACAGCAACAAAATGCACAGGAAATCACCGCCTAAACCCACAATCAACAAACTCAACGCTTCAAATCAAATCAAACACCCACAAGAATGCACTCCTCAGCTCAATCGATGGAAAACAATAAGCATAATGGCACAAAAGACCTTGAAAATTAGTTAAATACATTGTTTAAAGCCCATACGAAAACATTAATGTCGGAGACAAGATAGGCTGGAAAATCTGAGAACCCGACGACAGGACAGAATCCAAAAAAATCCAGACCACATGGAATTCTGCGAAGATTGAAAATATCTGAACCACAGTGCTCAGCCGGAGTCCGAACAGGATCCGAGAAAATCCGGCCGAGGTGGAAAGTCTTGAACTTCAGTGAAAACCCGAACTTAGCTCAAAATTAAAGATCTTCAATGAATAACTTAGGAAATCACTTAGGCAATCAAAATTAAAATTTTAGCACATGCCAAAGTAAGATAAAACCTCAAAATGAAAAGGCCAAGACACAAAAACCAAAGCGAAAGAGGATCCCTACTTTCAGCGGGGCATGTGTGCGAAAACTGCACAACACAACCCTGTAGCCAGATTACCGACTTGAGGCAGTTGCACCAAATCCTAGGAAGAGATGTCGCCGAGGAAAATTCATACTACTTTTAATGTTGCTGGAAAGATGGATGAGATGATGGAAATGATGCAAACAATGAAAGTGATATTGGATGTTGTTAAAGAAGACAAAAGAAAGTACTTAAACCCTAGACCTAATGATGAAAGTGGTGATGATGAAGTTCAGGCAGTGGGTCGAGTTGAAGAGACCTCTGAAGAGGAAGAACTAGATCATATGAAGATGTTGAAGGCTATTTTGAAAATAGGAAAGCGAATTAGAATGGAGATTGTGAACTATACCGGTAACCTAAACCCTGAGGAGTTGATTGATTGGATAAATGACATTGAAGAATACTTTGAGTATGAGGAAATTAAAGATCCAGAGAGAGTGATATTTGAAAAGAATAAGATGAAAGGACATGCTGCAATATGGTGGAAGGAAGTTCAATTGGAGAGGAACAGAAAAGGAAAAGAAAATATTGTGAGATGGGATAGAATGGTGACAAAATTGAAGAACCATTTTATACTTGTGGACTATGAGTTGGAGCTGTTGAAGAGATTGCAAAACCTAAGACTGAAGGAAAAGGCTGTGAAAGAGTACATGGAGTAATTTCTTAAGATCATCATCAGGACTGGACATAATGAAGCAAGCAAGGAGAAAGTGGCCAGATATATCAATGGGCTAAGGATAAACATTCAGGAAGAGTTGAGTCTAGTGAAGATGAATTTAGTAGAGGAAGCATACCAATTTTCATTAAAAGTGGAGGAAAAGCAAAACAAAAGGCAGAGAGGAAGAGGAGGTAGATACCAGAGAGGAAGGTCATATTCTGGAGGAGAAAGACCATACGCAAAGCAAAGCAAGGAAAAAGATTCATACTACAAGGAAAAGAAGGATTTCAATTCATACCAAAGGGGAGATATGACATAAATTCTTACCGCCACAACAAAGGAGGCTACTATTCTATCCACAATCATGGATACCAAAGAGATGAGAAATGATATGACAAGAGAAATTTTAGAGGAACCTATTTCAAGTGTGGAGGAGAAGGACATAGAGCATTTGAGTGTCACTAAGAAAGTAAGAAGAATGAAAATCATGCAAGAACTAAATATGTGAAGGAAGAACCAGTGAAATCACTGAGTTCCAGAGGAAGTCCTGAGAAGGGATAATCATTATTCATGAGGAGAGCACTGTTCCAAGAGAAAGAAGTACCTAAGGAAGCACCGTAGATGAAAAGTGTGTTCTAGACTAGATGCAAGGCAGGAGGTAAGTGTTGCAAAGTTATCGTTGATATTGGTAGCACAGATAATCTAGTTTCTGAGGAAATGGTGATAAAGTTGAATTTGGAAAGAAGGAAACATCTAAAACCTTATACAATAGTCTGGATTCAAGATGAGAACAAGATACTAGTAAGTGAGCAATGTCTAGTGAAATTCAAAATAGGATCATCTCATGATGAAGTGTTGTGTGATATCACGTTGATGGATGTATTTCATATGTTGTTGGGAAGACCTTGGCAGTATGATAAGAAGGCTATACATGATGAGAGGAAGAATACCTATACCATAACGTCCAATGGAAAGAGAATCACCTTGACACCTTTAGAGGATGAACCGAAAAGTGAAGTATGTGGTACAGCTAGAATCAATGTGGTAGATGGAAGGAAATTTTTGGATGGATTGAGACATGAGAACATGTGTTTTGCTTTGATTCCAAGAAGGTGCAAAGACTTAGATGCAGAAAATATCACAAGAGAACAAGAATCACTAGAGAAGGAAGTCATTGAACTAATAGCAAGTACCAAGATCTTGTATCGGAGAATGTGTCAAAAGGATTACCACCAATCCGGAGTATCAGTCATCATATAGATCTTATTCTAGTAGCCAGATTTCCAAACAAAGCTACACACCAGATGAAAATGACAGAGAATCTGGAGCTAAACAGACAGATATAGGAACTGCTAAGGAAGGGATTGATCAAAGAAAGTATGAGCCCATTTGCAGTACCAACTATACTTGCACCTAAGAAAGATGGAGAATGGAGGATGTATACAAATTCAAGAGCTATCAATAAGATCACAGTGAAGTATACATTCCCATTGAATAGGATGGATGACATCATGGAAAGTCTAAGTGGAGCAAAGTATTTCACCAAGATAGATCTAAAGAGTGGATACCATCAAATCAGGATCAGAGAGGGAGATGAATGGAAGACTGCTTTCAAGACAAATGAGGGATTGTATGAGTGGTTGGTCATGCCATTTGGACTAACTAATGCACCTAGTACATTTATGAGGTTGATGAATGAAGTCTTGAAGAAATTATTGGGTAAGTTTTTCATTGTTTATCTGGATGATATTCTAATTTTTAGTAAGACTAAGGAGGAACATTTGGAGCATATCAAATAATTTCTTCAGAGGTTGAGAGAAGAGAAGTTGTTGATGAACATCAAGAAGTGTAGTTTCATGATGGAAGAACTAGTGTATTGGGGATTTGTGATATGTGCAGAAGGATTTAAGATGTAACTTGAGAAGGTTAGAGCAATAGTTGGATTGCCTACACCAATAAATGTTAGGGAAGTAAGATCATTTCATCGACTAGCAACTTTTTACGGGAAGTTCATCAGAAACTTTAGTGGTATTTGTACACCTATGACATTGACAATGAGGGATGACCAGAAGGAATTCAAGTGGACATCTGGAGCACAAAGGAGTTTTGAGCTATTGAATCAAAAGGTGATAGAACAACCTATGTTGGCATTACTGAACTTTGATAAGGTATTCCAAGTGGATTGTGATGCTAGAGGAAGTGCAATAGGAGTTGTTCTAAGTCAAGAAGGGAGACCAGTAGCCTACTTTAGTGAGAAATTGAATGATGACAGGAGAAGATATTCAGTTTATGATCAGGAATTCTATGCAGTTGTACAGGCATTGAAGAAGTGGAGACATTACTTGTTACCTAAGGAATTTGTGGTGTATACGAATCATCAAGCTTTACAATATTTGAATATTCAAGGGAAGTTGAACCAGAGGCATACAAGATGGGTAGAGTTCTTGCAAAGTTACACATTTATGTTGAAGCACCGGAGTGGAAAGTCAAACAAGGTTGCAGATGCATTGAGCAGAAGGAGTTTGTTGATAGAGATGAGAGTTGAAGTATTGGGTTTTGAAGAACTGCAGCATATCTATGAGGATGACATTGATTTTGCTGAGGCATGGAAGGATTGCAAGGAACCTGTGGAGATGGATAGAAGAAAATGGTTGGATTATTTCATTCACGAAGGTATGTTGTTCAAGAACAATCAATAATGTATTCCTAGAAGTTCAATGAGAGAATTTGATCAAGGAAAAGCATTGTGGAGGATTTGCAAGACATTTTGGAGTTGATAAGACTGTAGCAATGGTGAGTGAGAACTATTTTTGGCCACAGTTGTATAAGGATGTCAGGAAATATGTTCAAGATTGCAAGATTTTTCAAGTTGCAAAGGGAAACAGTCAAAACACTGGAATGTATACACCATTGATAGTACCGAAGAGACCATGGGAGGACATAAGCATGGATTTTGTGTTGGGATTATCTAAGACACCAAGAGGATTTGATTTTGTATTTGTGGTTGTGGATAGATTTTCTAAGATGGCACATTTCATACCTTGTAAGAAGACCAGTGATGTACATGTTGCAGACCTATTTTTTCAAGGAGATTGTGAGATTACATGGACTACCAAAGAGCATAGTATCATACTACCAGACAGGGACACTAAGTTCATTGGATATTTCTGGAAGACATTGTGGAAGAAGATGAAGACAAATTTGAAGTATAGCTCAGCATTTCACCCATAGACAAATGGACAGACAAAAGTGGTAAATAGGAGTTTGGGGAACTTGTTGAGGTGTTTGACTGAAGGTAAAGCCAAAAATTGGGACTTGATACTACCGCAAGCAGAATTTGCATACAACAATTCAATAAATAGGAGCACAAGGAAGACACCATTTGAAATTGTAACATGACAAAAACCTATAGGAGTAACATAATTAAGGGATATCAGTAAGGAGAATAAAGGGAGTGTGGAGGTAGAAGAATTTGTAGGATTCATGGAAACAATGCATACTCAAGTCAAGGAACACCTATAGAAGATTAACAATACCTACAAGGAGAAAGTAGATAAGAAGAGAAGACATAAGGATTTTGCAGTAGGAGAGGAAGTAATGGTATATTTGAGAAAAGAGAGATTTCTAGTTGGGACATATAATAAGCTAAAGATGAAGAAGTTTGGACCTTGTAAGATCATCATGAAGTTTGATTCTAGAAATGCATATGAGATGGAACTACCAGAGGGATTTGGCATATCACCTATATTCAACATTGCAAACCTGTACTAGTATCATGAAGGAGAGTCACCGGAGGATAGAGAAGTTGGTTTTCCAGACTAGATAGCACATCATCTGGAGGATATTGAGGAGATTTTAGACAACAGATTTGGTCGTAGTACTAAAGGAAGGCAATACAAGGAATATCTTGTCGGATGGAAAGGAAGACAGGAGGAAGATTCATCATGGATTTCTCAGGCTGAGGTGGACCGCATTGGTTTTCCTCTAGCTCGTGCAAAGTGAGAGGCTCACTTTTCTTCAACCTCGAGTGTCTAATGCAGGAGCATCCCAAGTTTCAAGCAATCTTGCATCAACCAAAAATATATACATTCAATATGTTTTCTTGCATTTTAGTAGTTATCTGTCTAGACCTAGTCTTGGTGCTTCTTACCACATTGTACCGCATTGTACTGCATTGTAACATTGGATCTTGTAGAGCAGGATATATGATCTTCATTGCAACATCTACATCATATCTAGAATTCAAGTGTTTTGGATAGTCTAGTACGAAGTTATCACTAATAGAATATTAGTTGTATTTGGACAAAGAGCATTCACCAACTAGTCTTGGCTTTTCAAGTGTGCGGACCTATCCCGTGACTTGCGGAGCTTAGGAGACCTTTCTATAAGGATGCACATTCATTGAGGAACCTTAGTTCCGATTCGCATCATGTTTGTCCAAGATCAAAGTAAAATCATATATTTTGGCCGACCTTCACATGTTTCATCTTCTTCGGGGTTTGAGACCATGCGAGGCCGACGCAAACCTTTCCTGGAGCTGGGAATTAGTATATATAGGCATTGTGTAGTTGCATTAATGATATATCATCATCATCATCATCATCATCAGTAGAGATAGATAGTAGATAAGGGCCTTGACCCACATTGTATTTATGGGTTGAACGCTATATCATTCTGTAATTCTATAAGTTGGAAGGCAAGACATGTTGCCAGTAAATAATTGATCATTCTCTATACTTCCATGTGTGATTGTTATTCCAAATCTAAGTTTATGTTGTGTTTACTCTTGCTGCAAGGTTTGATAATCCTATTTTTGGACCCTCCATCCTTGAATGCACCAATTTCTATCTCGAATTCCATTTTTTTTTACTCTTACAAAATATAGTGACTCTCAAAGTAATTTTAGCGATGCCTTTGTTGGGCATCACCATATAGCAACGCTATTGTCATCTGAAACAGTGATGCCTATTTAATACCCTGGCGTTGATTAAAACAAATGGCAATGTTGAACACTTTTAGAGGTATCAAATATTTATAAATGGTGATGCTCCACAAATAGTGACACTATCGTCATTGCTGGTTTTCTGCAAAGCGACACCCAAATTCACCAGAGTGACGCCATCGTGAACAGCGATGCCCTACTCTGGTAAGAAAAATAATGATCATTTTTTAGCATGTGTTTTAATTTTTTCACTTCATTAAATTATTTACAGGCCTCTAACATTGTTTTGGTTTTTAGGCTAACTGGGTTTTGCAAGTTGGATGATCAAAGTTGAACTAAAGAAGCATTTTCATCTTAAAATCTTATGATTGTAACAAGCATTTTGATACTTTTGGGGAAATTATAACCCATTCATTATGCTTTTCATTTTATTCTTTAGGACCACACTAATTTTCAATTGGGTTTTAAAAAGAATGCTCAAACGAGACTAAAATTGACCCCTCACTTCATCATTTTGCTTTGGGTTTAAAATTGAACAATACAACTTAACACTTTGTTTGGTGCATAAAATGAATTCATCTTAGATTTAGGGTTTAAAATTAATGATTGTTTGCTATGTTTTTTGATTTACACTTTTGTTATTGAATGTGTATGCACTTCTCTTGTGCCACTCAACGATCTTGAGAATCAGAAACATTCCTTGACATTTTGTATAATCACCCACACCTTTCAATTTGGATTAAAATGAACCCCATGCTAGTATAGAGAAAAGGCATGGTGTGTGTTCTCTCCTCGCTTCATGCGAACTGCTAGATCGAACTACAAACGTACTTCCTTGCTTTTGTTTATCTTTAGAGGGCCTGCCTCCCCACTTTGAAAGGAGGGAACTATTAGGGTTAGAAAGCAAATATCTAATAGTTAAATGCAGATTTGATCAATAAAATAGAGAAATAAAATACACAAAAATTATAGCAGCAACAAGACAACACAGAGAATTCAACGTGGTTCACCCAATATGGGCTACATCCACAAAACAGCAGCCATCCAATAATTTTATTATCCAGTACAAAAACCAATTACAACCTCATGAATTCCATGTCACAACATACATCCCAGTTGCTTATAACAAGCTTTTTTTGGAAGCTTCTAGAATTAGGGTTTTGCAAAGTCATAGCAGAAAAACCTTGATGAGTTAATCGGTTGACATCACTCCCCGCTCGAAAGTTGTTAAGTCGATATAAAACCAAACTTTCAAACCGAGTTGTCATAGGTTATGAAGTTCTCAAAACTCATGACTCGCAGACAACAAAGTCACTAAAAATTGAACTTTCAAACCTTTGTCGAAGGTTACGAAGTTCTCAAAACCTGTGACTCGCCAAAAACAAGGAGTCACAAAAAATCCAAACTTTCGAACCTCTTGTTGGAGGTTACGAAGTTCTCCAAACCTGTGACTCGCTAAAAACAAAGAAAACCTCAAAGTTGCTAAGTCATGAGGTTATGAAACTTTAGAAGCCAAATGAGGATACACTGCGAGTGTATAGTACTTGCATGATCAGTTGCCACATATCAAAAATCTCCCACTTGGATACTAATCAAGCTCCACACCAAACAATTTCCCACTTGGAGACTAATCCTGGATGACACCGCTACACTTATAGATCCCACTAGAATTAAGCATCTTGGACCTTGTTGCTCTTTTCTACTTTTAACCATGAAGACCAACTGAAGCTGAAGAGGAAATCAACTTCTCCCTTGTCACTACCTTTGTAAACATATACGCTGGATTGGCATCTGTATGTATCTTTTCCAACTTTACCTGTCCATCCTCCAACACTGACCGAATGAAATGATATCTTAGTTGTATGTGTTTGGTTTTAGAGTGCAAGGCAGAATTCTTTGCAAGATGTATAGCACTTTGGTTATCTGTAAACAAGTGATTTTCTACCTATTGTTTGCCAAAATCTTCCATGAGAATTTGTAGCCATATCATCTCCTTTGTTTCCTTTGTTGCAACAACATACTTTGCCTCTGTGGTGGATAAATCAACCACCTTTTGCAATAAATAAATCCAACTCACTATTGTCCCACCAACTGTAAATACATAACCTATGGCACTCCACCTAGTATCTATATCCCCTGCCAAATCTAAGTCAACATAGCCTTTTAAATTAGTATTAGAGCCCCCAAAACATAAAAATTTATTGGATGTACCTCTCAAGTACCTAAGAATCCATTTGACTGTATTCCAATGCTCAACTTCAGGATGACTCATATACCTACTAACAACTCCTACAACATGTCCACTATTCAGTCTTGTGCATACCATGGCATACATTAAACTACCTACAGCCGAAGCATATGGTGCCTTGGACATTTTGTTCTCCTCCTCTTGTGTCTTTGGACACATATCCTTTGTCAATTTAACATGACTAGGAAAAGGTGTGCAGAAAGATTTGGCATTCTCCATATGAAATCTCTATAACACCTTATCAATATAATCAGCTTGAGATAAAAGCAATTTTTTATTTTTCCTATCTCTTGTAATATTCATACCAAGGATTTTTTTTGCTGCCCCCAAATCCTTCATAGCAAAATAATTCGCTAACTGATGTTTTAACTCCTTAATGTGAACCATGTTAGACCCCGCTACAAACATATCATCAACATATAAACATAAAATAATGTAGATATCATCATCAAACCTTTTAAAATAAATACAATGGTCTAAATTACAATGACTGTAGCCATGCTCAGTCATAAAGCTATCAAATTTAATATACCATTGCCAAGGTGCTTGCTTCAAGCCATATAAATTGTTCTTCAATCTACAGACCAATTTCTCCTGAACTTTGACCTCAAATCCTTTTGGTTGTTCCATATATATTTCCTCTTCCAAATCACCATGGAGAAAGGTTGTTTTAACATCTAGCTATTTCAAATGCAAATATTCAGTAGCCACAATACTTAAAATAGTGCGTATAGAAGTCATTTTAACAACTAGAGAGAATCTCATTAAAATCAATAGCCTTTTTCTATGTAAATCCCTTTACAACTAACCTGGATTTAAATATTTTCTTACCTCCATCCTCCTCCTTTAGTCTATAAACCCATTGTTTGGTAAATCCTTTTTACCTGCAGGCAACTTGCATAATTCCCAAGTCTGATTTTTCAGCAAGGAGCCCATTTCTTGTACCATTCCATATTCCCATTGAACCTTGGTATCCACCTGCATAGCTTCATCATAACATTCCAGTTCACCAGCATCGGTTAATAAAATAGAATACAAGGAGGGAGAATATTTTTCTATAGGTTTACTTATCCTTGAACATCATCTAACATTCACTGGATTTTATGGTATTTTTTGTTGTTGTTGTTGCGGAGCATGAGGAACCACTGGAACATCATTGTTTGGAGTATCATCTAGCACCGCATAATCATTTTCTTTCTTCTCATGTTGTTGCAACTAATCTTTGTACAACACTTTCTCATTGAATATGACATCCCTACTTCTCAAAAAAATTTGATTTTCAAAATCTCAAAGCCTATAACCAAATTCATCAATGTCATCCAACAAATATACATTTCTTTGATTTGGCTTCTAGCTTGGTTCTATTTTCAAAATCTACATGTGTGAATGCTACACAACCAAAGTTTCAGAGAAAAGAATAACTCACCTTCTTACCTTTCCATGCTTCCTTTGGAATACCACAACCCAAAGGAGTAGGATCTTTATTAATTAAATAAACAGAAATGTTTACAGCCTCTTCCCACATGTTTAAGGGCAGCCCAGCATGCAACCTCATACTCCTTGTATGCTCCATTATTGTCCTATTCATGTGTTCAGCCACTCCATTTTCCTGTGGGGTTCTTGGATCCATTTTCTACCTACGAATACTATTATAGGAACAATAATCTTCAAACTCTTTAATGAAATACTCACCACCATTAACATATTTGAGACATTTTAATGTTTTACTTGTCTCATTCTCAACCAAGCTTCTCCATTTTTTAAAAGTTTTAAATACATTAGATTTCTACCTAAGGAAATAAATCCATACCTTCCTAGTTGCATCATCAATGAATGTAACATAATATTAAGAGCTACCAAGAGAAGATACTTGAGCTGGTCCCCATACACCTGTATGCACAAGCTCCAATTTCTCATTTTTCTTTTGCTTCCCATCCTTGAGAAAACTAACTCTCTTTTGTTTGACATACACATAACCTTCACATAAATCCATATTAACACATTTTAGAACTAGTAAAACTTTCTTTGAATGAAGTAATTTCATACCTTTTTCACTCATGTGCCCAAGTCTATTGTGCCATAGTGTTGCTTCAAAATCCACAGCCACTATTTGATCTTCTACCTACTGAACTGCAACAACTGTTCCAAAACATTGGCTTTTCTCTATAACAATTAAAGTAGAAGGAATAGTATGACCTATACAAATATATAAGGTTCCTACTTTCACACCTTTTTCTACCACTAAGCCACCATTTGTAACCTTCCATTTTTTATCACTAAATGTAATAACACAACCTTCACCATCTATTTGTCATGTAGAAATTAAATTTATGCCTAACCTTGGAATGTGCCTTACCTCATGTAGTAGCTAATGATTCCCATTTTGTAACTTAATCTTGATTCTTCCCTTTCCAACAATCTAACAAGGTTCATTATCACCTAAATAAACCAGCCCAAAATCCCCTTGGACATAGTCAAGAAAATAACTTCTATGGGGAGTAGCATGAAATGAAGCCCCTAAATCTAACACCCAAAAATATTAGCATTATCAAGGGAAAGAATAAAAACATCCTCATCAAATTTATTACTTACCACGTTTTCCTCTTTACTTCCTTCCTTTTTGTCTCTTTTATTTTTCTGAGACCAACATTCTTTCTTTAAATGACCCGGCTTACCACAGTACCAACAATCCCTCTTGTCTCTAGATTGGGACCTTTTATCCTTTGATTTTTCTCATGAGTTCCCATGAATTTCAAAATTGTTTCCTCTCCTTTGTTCTACCCCTACCTTCTACATTCAAAACACTGCCTGATGTGAATGTTCCGCCTGAGCTTTTCGTACGAATTTCCTCGCTCAAAATAACACCAACAACATCATCAAATTTCAATGTATTCGAACCAAAAATAGAATTGCTAACATCCATTACCAAGCTATTCAAGCTTTTAGGAAAAGAACACATAATCAAAAGAACCCTAACTTCTTCATCAAATTTTACATTTATAGAAGTTAATTGACTAGTGACCGTATTAAACTCATTTAAATGATCAGCAACTAACCCACCTTCTACCATTTTCATATTAAATAAACACTTCATAATAAATACCTTATTTGAAGTGGAAGGCTTTTCATATAACTCTGTCAGGGTTTGCATCAACTCTTGGGTTGTCTTTGTTGTTGTAATATTGAACACCGCCGATTGTGTCAGGAATAAACAAATACTTCCAAGAGCCTTTCTGTCCAAAATATCCCAGTCCTCATTAGACATTACTGAGGGTTTCTTGGTTTTCCCTTGCAATGGCCACCATAAATCCTTCTGATAGAGGTAGCCCTCCATCTACATCTTCCATAACTGATAGTTCTTCCCATTGAATTTATCAACCTTCAACGTACCCTCGTCTTCCATTACTCTCACTCAACCATGAGACTCCCACTCAACCATGAGACCTTCCTACAGAGGATAACTGAACACAACCTAGCTCTAATACCACTTGTTAGGGTTAGAAGGTAGATATCTAATAATTAAATGTATATTTGATCAATAAAATAGAGAAATAAAACACAAAAAAATTATAGCAGCAATAAGAAAACACATAGAATTTAACGTTGTTCACCCAATATGGGCTACATCCACAAAACCACAGTTATCCAATAATTTTATTATCCAGTACAAAAATCAATTACAACCTCATGAATGCCATGCTGCAACATACATCCTAGCTACTTATAACAAGCATTTTTTGGAAGCTTCTAGAATTAGGGTTTTACAAAGTCATAGCTGAAAAAACCTTGACGAGTTAATCGATTGACATCACTTCCCACTCCAAAGTTGTTAAGTCGCTAGGAAACTAAACTTTCAAACCTCTTTCAAAGGTTACAAAGTTCTCAAAACCCACGACTCACCGACAACAAAGATTTGTTGAAAACTGAACTTTTGAACCTCTATTAGACGTTACAAAGTTCTCAAAACCCATGACTTGCCGAAAAAAAAGAGTTGTTGAAAACCCAAACTTTCAAACCTCTTGTTGGAGGTTACGAAGTTCTTAAAACTAGAGAATCACTGACAACAAAGAAAACCTTAAAGTCACTAATTCAAAAGATTATGAAACTTTAGAACCACAGTGAGGATACATTGTGAGTGTAGAGTACTTGCATGATCAATCGCCACATATCAATAGGAACGACCCAAGTGGAAACAAGCTAAATCCAAGATCTTTCAAGCCGCTATATAAATAATGTGTTTGTGACAAAAGTCATAAACAACATGTGCAGATGTGTCATACTGACAAGTGCCCCCCTTAGTATCTATGTGATATGTTAAAATATCTTCTTAGGAATAAACTGGGAGACCTCTTGTTTGATCATAATCCTGAGCTAATATTTCCACATGTATGGCCACCTTGAATGAAAGCCCTTATTATGAACCAATCATTTAGAAGCCAAAAAACCTTTATGCTTGCTGGTGCAAGAACGATCATTTTGAATCTATCCCATAGTTTACTATTCAATTGTAAAAATAGGAAAATCCTTAGGATCTTCGAATCTTTAGGATTTGAGATTTGGTGGTTCCGAGAAGTGTGTGTCATGGAGGGGAGCCAGTGTCGCCAAATCTCTATTTGTTTGCATTGTCTTAGTGTTTGGAGAAATCCAAGTGGGGATTCAACAAGTAGTATCTTCTAAACCTAAGGTTGTAAATGCTTGTGAGTCGGTTTAATACTTTGCTTGGTTCCAAAATGTTACAAACAAACATTCATGATATTCCTCAAAATTTCAAACCCTTTGGTCTAAGTATGGATACCCTTTGACAAAACCTTGATATTAATGCTTGTCCTAAGGATTTCTATCCTTAGAGACTTCTAAATATTTTGGTTTACATCTCAATCCATACTTCCCAAAGTTAACATAAGAAACTATGGCTTGAACTTCATCCTTTTCACAAAATGGATCTTATGAAATTTATGATGTTTTTGACATAGACATTTAGTTTGAACTTAATCAAGACAAGTGTTTGTGGTAAAAGAAACACACTTAAACAAGATAACTTGGAAAATTGAACCCCACATGACCATTTGGTGTTTGATCGCTCTAGTGGAACAACTAAACTTTATGCCCACTATCATACAAGGAAAACATTGGGTCTTATTTCCAAAATAATTTGAGTTCTATTTTACCAAAATCATTGATTCCTTAGGGTTTGATCACTTTAGAGGTATAGAATGTTTCTCACCACCTTGGTCTTGAAAAACAAAGGTTCACTCTAGTTCAACATTAGGTCAAACATTTCATCCATCCTTCATCATATTTCATCCTTCACTTCACCAAACTTTGCAAACTCTTGAACACACCAACACTTTAGACTTGAACATCTATCCAACCAAACCCTAACTTAGTTACTTTGTGTGTGAAATGGATCCTTTTTCATGCACTTATTTGAGTTGGTTATCACATTTTGTGAACAATATTATCTTAAAGGTCACAAGTCTACCTTAAAGATTTACAAGTTCATTAATACCTTTATCCATGACATAAAAACATCAAACCTTTAAGTCTAAAGTGTTTTCCAAAAGTTTAGAAAGTTCATCCCCCTTATCATTCACCCCTTTCATCATCAACTCACATCATTGGTCCCAAAATACCTTAGAGGTTCACTTTTGCAACAAGGTCAAAACACAATAAAAACATGGAATATAAACTTCATTCATACATCGTGAGTGATTTAAATCAACCAAATTATCAAAACCTTACAATTCCAATTGATTATCAAAACTCACATTTATACAATCCACACATGGGATCATTATATCCTACAAATCTCAATGCTTCAACAAATGTGAGTATGCCAAATTTAAATTTTGGAGCACATTTCCCTATGGTAGATTTAAATCAAAGTAAAAACCTACAAATCTATAAACCAAACGATCAATACATGATTCTTCAACAAAACAACATTATCCCATCAAATTAATACATTTCAAATGTGAATATAACAAATACAAACTTACCAAACATGAACATATCAAATCCCCACTTGGAAAACTATGGGATAGATATGTTTGCAAATCACACCAATGTTGTTTGAAATCCAAACAATATACTGGAAACTCAATTTATTGATCCAAATCAAGGTAACACCATGCAAAATCAAGGTTACCTAAATCAAAGCAATGTGTTTCCCAACCACAAAAATATTCAATGCCAACCTATGATGCAAAATCTAAACATCATCCTAAATTAGAACATGGTCCAAAATCAATTTGTGCATGATCCCATACAAATACCACAAGTGTATATTCCAAATATGCTTTACCAACAACCAAATCCACTACACAAAGGGTATTAAAATCAAAATCAATATCAAATATGCGAAATCAAATTGCTATACTTAGAAAATTTGTTGATTCATATCACCAAGAGACATCTCCATCCCAAAGTCAACACACTGCCCCATTAGTTAAACCATGTCATCAAAACATTGATTTGTGTTGGCAACCACATCAAGAACATCTTCAATATCAAGAAGTTGGATATCAAAATCAACAACCTCAACAACAAGATCAATCACCACATCTCTAAGATCAATCATAGCTAGATCAATCTCAACAAGCACAAATCTCACAAGATGATAAATGTGAATACACTCCTTTGGTAGAGGAAATCGAATCATAATTAAACACGTTAGTCCATGCTAAACTTATCAAACTTCCAGAATCATTAAATGGGGGTGAACCTAGCATCAAGTTCCCATGGGATGATGATAATGCTTATTGCAAATACCATAGCACAGGAGATCATGAAACGTCAGATTGTATTGAACTCAAAGATCTCATCCAAGACCTTCTTGATCAAGAAAAAATAATTGTTAAATAAAATGATCAAGATTCAACCAGTAATGATGGTAGTGACAATCTCTCCACCACAATTTTTGAAAACAATGATCAAGATCTATCCATCAATGAGCACCTTGAACATGTTTCTACCACATCCAATGATCAAATCAACATACATCAAGAGTCATTTTTTAATCATGATTAAGGCCCATCAACAATATCTAACAATGATCCATTTCAAGAAGCATTAACATCATTTGATCCTATGATTGAGAATATTGACAATATCCCCACCACCATATTTGAGGAAAAAATTCAAGATTCATCTACCAATGATCATGTTGACAAAGTCTCTACATCACCTAATGAGTTAGAGGACATATCTCAATAATTTATTCCAAAGAATGATCAACATCTTTCACCAAAGTCTAGAAATGGTCCTTTCCAAGACATATTGACATCATTTGACCTCATGGTTGCATATATTGAAGGAATCCTCAACTCAACACTTGATCAAAATCCACTCAAATATCAAGAAAATATTGAGCCAATACCCATGCCTAATGAAGACATTCAAGAACCCTTTGTAAGCAACCCATCCTTTGAAATTGACCCATGTCAAGAGCTTGATCCAAAGCATGTCAAAAATAATTCCAAAATTAATCAAGAGCAAGAATCTGTATCTCCAAGATACTACCATGATCTAATGGAAATTCTCTAATCCATACAAGATGTCACAAATAATGACCATATCCATATATCACATACTCCTCCATCTACCCATGAGATGCTTATTCCTAATGGACATATAGATGATCTTCATCCAAAACAAGATTCCCCTACTCTCGATATCATTACCAAGGAACAAGAGTATCCTACTCTTAATATATTTACACATGATCAAGGCATAGCAAAATCCATAGACATATCAAAAATTGATCATGAAGAAGACCTCTACATGGATGGTAAATCAGAAACATCCTTTGAAGAGAAAACAAAAATGTATCATGGGGGAGACTCCTATATGGATTGTAAAGCATCAACACCTTTTGAAGAAACATCAAAATCAGACACACCCTCCATATTGATTGAAGAAAGTGAGTATGAAGATTTCAAGCATTATCAAGAATAAACAAAGAAAAAGCATCTTGAACATCAAGGAAATGGTTTTTCAACAGCAGAATCAAAGCATGTCAGTAATAATCCCATAATACTGGGGGCAACTTTATCTAGTGCAAACACCAACATGGGGAGCATGAAGAGTCCTTATGATGAAATGGCCACCAAAACTCCAACCATTCATATCATGAATCATGACCCATGCATATTTCCACCCACTAATTGGTACCAACCATAAGAAAGAGGTCTATATCAAATAAAAGAGAAAATTATTGAAGAAAAAGAATCAACAAATAAAAATGGACAAGAAAAAATCAAATGGATACCAAAGAAAAATAAATAAAATCGTCCCTATCAAACTCCATTAGTCAAAGAAACTATGGGGAAAATTCAAAAAGGGAAGTTCATCCATCAAAAGTGTTCATCAATACAAAATAAAGCTTCAAGAGTGACCTACAAAGTATATGAAGAAGTTGGTCCCAATCGAATTTTCATATCCACCCATCATTGCTCATCATCCCAAGTTTGGAGAATCAAAGATTCCAAATTGTCAACCAATCTATCTGCATCTCATATCCCTCAACGCATTCCACCATCCACTTCAACATCCATGATATCCAACTCTCGTATTGATCATGTTTTGGTAGCAACTCTTTATCATAAGGACTCTAAGGGTACTCTATCGCGATGTGCGCATCTAAGTAAGGTTAACTCCGGTATTGATAAAGAAGATGAAAAGATCTAGGGGTTGCATTCAAGTGCATGTATCTTATCAAATCAACTCCTCCAAGCAGGATATCATTGGCACATCATGACAACAACATCTATATCATCACCAGCAGTTTCTACATCAACAACCCTAGGTGGTTTGACATGAGCATAAACTTTCAAAAAATCAAAAAAATCAAGAAAATAGGCAAGAGAAAAATCATCCTCTAGTGAAAACCATTTTGGTGGTGCTTTGGACAAGTACCATGATGAAAATGTGACAAACATGCATCATGAGTAAGATCGAGCATCTATGTGCACCATTTCAGGTGGAAGCATCTCATCCCATCCATAATAAATATCGCATTCCATCCATGTTATCCATAATAAATCCAGGAACCCTTCAATATCCAATCCATTTTCATCCCATCTAACTTATCTTGATCTTGGCAAAGGTTTGGTATGTACTTCACACTTGCTTATGGTAAACATCTTGACATGGGTCACTATCATTGATCCTATCCTAACCAGAATTATTTGAGCCATGAGGAATTATCCAAAAAGGCATACTCTATCCAAATATGTTATCCTATCACAAGATAATCCTTGTCATACTTCACATACCCATCCATCAATCCATTCATTTATCCATGCATCCACCCACATCATTCCATACATTGCTAGACATTGGGGGTAGATACTTACATCTTGCTTCAAGAATATATCTTGAGTTATATCCTATAACTCATGTTGTGATCTAAACATTTGCTAACACAATCAAATTGCTCAAATCGTTTGAAGAAAAAATCTAAATCACTAGCCCATGGTACATTTTGATGAGAAGATGTTCCTTATCAAGCTTTATCTTTTATCGAACATCAATCCAAACAATCTATATCAATTGAATCTACCTTGGACTTCAACATCACATCAACTCCTTCTAACAAACTTTATTCCAAACCAAGCTTCAAAATCTTGATCAATCTTATCCATTCAATCCATCATCATCTCAGGATATCATTCCCAATCCTCATGTTGCTTAACACTATCCTTGCATTGTTGTGTATCAATCTATCAATCAAATCAATCAATCCTAGCATATTTAGTCACAAAAATAAAAATGACTAAATAGTTAGTCATCAAATCCAAATTAGAAAAAAAAATTGAAAAATAATTAGGCCAATTATTGGCATGATATATTCATGTACACGATGTATTGGTGCAATTATTCACTTTCATTGCAGATTCATTCATCTCGCTTGACCTTGCTTCATACGTTAGCCTGGCATGAGGCGTTTTGATTAGTTATAGCAGCTACTTGCATGGGAAATAAGGATTTGGAGAGGACCTAGAAATTTTTGAAAAGGTGGGCAAGGGCAAGGAATTTGGAGTTTGTTGCAACGAATTTGAATTCACCGAGGCCCTCCATAGCAAAATTGGATTTGGGGACACCCTCTGCAACAAATTCAAAGGTAATTCGAAACCCTCATTACATTAAACACAAATTCAAAATGCTCATTACAATCTACTGCTCTTAATAATGTTGTTTTACAATCTTGCCACTTTTTTGCTCCATAATGTGTTTGAGCTAAATATAATAAAATTTGGGTGTCAGTGCCAAAATTGAATTTCCTCAACCAATTTTGATACATTTTCACTACAAGCACAAATTGTCCTTGTGCAAAGTAAATATGTCCTAGATTTACCCACACATCAGGCATCTGAACAAAGATATTTCATGCAGTAGCTTCTTGTACCTATGTAAATATTTCCTTTGCAATATCAAATTGACCCCTTTCAGCTAGCACAATGGCTGCCCCATTTGTAGTATAAACATTTTCACTGCAAACGCAAACTGTCCTTGTGAAAATTAAACATGTGCTAGATTTACCCACACATCAGGCATCTGAACAAAGATGTTTCCTGCAGCAGCTTCTTGTACCTGTGTTAAAAATTTCTTTGTAATATCAAATTGACCCCTTTCAGCTAGCACAATGGCTACCCCATTTGCAGCATTAACATTTCCTAGTCTTTGTGCCAACACTTAAGTGGCCCCTTTTATGACATTAAGATACTCTTGAGTTATTATTATGCTCCTAGTTTCCAAGAGAAAAATCCCCAAGGACCATGGGAAAAGAATGATGAGCATTTGAGTTTCAACTTGGTTTCATTTCAAAAAGGGGACATTACATTGTACAAGATTTGTTTAACATCAAAATACTTTAATCCACCTATTTGGGACTGTAAAATAAAAATAGATGAATTAATCCATTTTTAATTATAGGTTGTTTTAATCTAGAATCTAATAGAAAGATAAAATTGAAGGACATAGAAAATGTTCTAAAATAAAGACTAAAATAGGTTGCCCATGAAAAACAAGAAAGAGGAAAAATGAAAAGATAACATAGAGATGATTCATTTGAGATTTTTGATAAGATCTCATTTAACTATGTCAAATGGATTTGGAAGGGACAAAGCATATTTTATTGACTAAAATTTTGAGGTAGCTTATCCATCATCATTATATGCATCATCTTCTCTTTTAGTATCATAAGGAAACTTGAACAATTTTGGCATGTATAACAGATTTTCTTTCTCAGTATCATGTAGTTGTTCAAACAACCTAGCAAGATTAAATAGTGTTGTGACTTTATCCCATGGTAACTCAAGTGAAACACCACCTTCTTCTAGTCAATGGAATAATTCCATATCCTTAAAGCACACAGAAAAAATTGCAAAATTGGCACTGGGTCTTTTATTTATGAATTCAACCCAAATTCCATTTCCTAATGCCTCCATAAAAGTTTGTTGAGCCAACTCTAGTTCATCACGCTCAAAATGAAGAACCCCGATGTTGTTTAACAATTCAATGGGTACTTCTTCTCTTCTCTTCTTCAGAAGAGACTTTGTTGTCTTAAGAGAATCTAAGGTTGCACTAGGGTCTGTCAACATTAATAACTCACCCATCTTGATAAATGCATGGGCATCACGTGGATCCATGCGAGTTGCCTTTCTTAAAATTTACAAATCCTTCTCTGCCTACCCTTGTTGAGCATATATATGGCCTACATATTTTAAGTTCTCACACTTCTTAGGGTGGACCTCTAGAACATTTTCAAAATTTGAGAGATAACTCTTAAGATCTCCCAACTTCAATTGAACCTGTCTACAAAATCCTATGGCCTCTAGCTTTCCTTGACTGATGCCATGTAGTAGTAGCCAATGGTGTCATAATCACCTTTACTATGATAAGATCATGCAATATTATAATATGAATGATATTTCATGAGAGGGTGGTCAATTGAAACAAGAGTTATCTCAGTCAACTGTTCCACAAGAAAATCCTACCCTATGAAGAAAAACTGGTTTGCTAAATGATTCAATGCCATTGCACAGTACGGGGATAATTCAAAGGCTCTATGCATCTTTTCCATTCCTTCATGAACACTACCTTTTTCACTAATTATGAGAATCCTACAAATAAAAAATGCACTAAACTAACCACAGATTTTTCCCCATTTCAAATAGCAAAATTGCCAAAAAAATGTGTTTAAAACCTACAAAAAAATGCAAATTAAATCACACTAATTTTCGCGCCAAAAAAAACCATGAGACCATAGCTTGTTGCTTACTATTATGCTTTGATAGATTTTTTCCAAGCATCCATAGCTTGTTTGAAATCACCTATTTTAGGATTTTAGCCATAGCAGCAAGGTAGTGATCTATTTGATAAAATGCTTTGCTAGACATGTATGAAAAATGTGGTAGCATAGAAAAGGCAATGAACTTTGGAAAAAATGCCTCAAAGAAATGTGGTCTCATGGTGATGGAATGCCATGAAAAATTCCATGACAAGCGAATTGTTATGGATTGTCATGGCATTACATCACCATGAAACCACATTTCTTTGAGGCATTTTTTCAACCAATTCACTGCCTTGTCTATGCTATTGCTTACTATTATGCTTTGATAGATTTTTTCCAATCATCCATAGCTTGTTTGAAAGAGCTTGTTTTAGGCTTTTATCCATAGCAACAAGGTAGTGAATTGTTTCATAAAATGCTTTGGTAGACAATATATATGAAAAATATGGTAGCATAGACAAGGCAGTGAAATGTTTGAAAAAATTCCTCAAAGAAATGTGGTCTCATGGAATGCCATGACAAGAAAATGCAATTGGAAGCTGCTCCTAGTTATTAGTTATGCAATGTGAAGCAATTCCTTGAGTTTGAAAGATGTGAAATGCATTTTAATCAGCAATGCAAATGATTATGAACAAATAATTGATACCAATTCATAATATACCCCTATATTCCAACCTAAAATACATAAAAAATCCAATCATACACAGTATTATCAACAAATAATTGAGACCGTAATTCAAGCACCAAATTAAATTTTCTTGTCCATTGATTGCTTCAAATAGATATTACAATATAACATAAGTCTCCTCATATATGTTTCTATAAATTCCTATGATGATGATATCAAAATTTGGTCTTGGTTTCTCTTTTATAAGAGAAGCAACAAGCTTCAAACCATTGCAAAATATGGCATATTTTCAAAATTCATGCCTCTTTGTATAAACTAAACTAAACATTAGTTTTTCTTAAAACATAAAATAGAGAGATTAGATAGCTAATGAAGTCTGCAGCACTCATGACACCATAGTCCATTAATCTTCATAAGGCATTTGTGATCACTGAAGCTCTATTCAAGGTCCTTTCTCCATATTAGTGTATCTAAATGTGCGGTTCTTCCACTGTAACAACCCCAAGGCCTACTGTTCAGCGGGAGGACCCATATACCTTTGCTCCCACTCGTACACTGTATAATCATGTGGCCATTTGTATTCTTGAATTTTCAATATATTTTCAAGATGATCTTCCATCTGTTGTCTAGTAACTCCCTACCATCCATGATAAACTTAGAATATATAGCATCCAACCCTATTACTCCATCCATGATTAAGTAGAACCTGACAAGACTCAAATCACCATCCTTTTTGTATGCAAGTGATGCACTATGGAACAATCTAGCAAAATTCACTCTTCCATTCATTGAGGTCCTTCAATTGGTCATCATCTTTCAATAGTTTTGGCACAAACCACTAATTCAGAGTATGAAATGAATCTATTCTTGTTCCGATATTTTGGTCCTCTCCTTGCATATATTGGAATTCATTTATAACTATTTTGGCCATCTACTATATAGGTTTTAATGTTGTAGGAACCTCAGTACTCCTCTATAAGATTCTACACAAGGTTACCAATGTGTGGTGTATGGGCTGTCAGTTCTTAAAAAGAGGATCTAGTATGGGTAGATGTGTTTTCATCTAATCAATTGCTTGTGTCAGTGAGCTATAGCAATCATATACACTTTCCAACTTATCCACAATTAGCTTTATCCTATGCTTGAGGACCTTCTCAAAAATATTGCATATTTGCTTATTCACTCCTTCCTTACCCTCATTGTTGGATTTCTTTAACTCTTCAATCCCCTGTCTAAGAATGCTCACTTGTTCAGTAGAAGAACTTTCTATATCAATTGGTGGAGCATGAGGACACTGGTATAACATTATTTCCTTGTTCTCTGAGGGACCTGCTCCTTTCAATTTTTCCTTCAACTTCACATTTTCCATGAACAATTTATTGATTTCATCATTTAAAAACTTTTGTTCCTTTTCATACTCTCCCAATCTAGCTTTCATCTAATTAACTACAACTCAGGTGAACATAGTTGAATGCATTGTCATGGTTGCATCTTCTAGGGGAGATGTATCCTTTAATTTTTTCACCATAGTTGTCCCTTTCATTTCCTACACTTCATCTAGTAACCTTGGTTTTTGTGTACTCTTTTTTTTTTGGCCTAGAATGTCAAGGTTTCAATCTTTAGGGTTATACCTTGTGCCACTTACCCCTTCATTTGAGTCAAACTCAACAATTAGCATTAGGTCCTCCTATGTTCTCACTTGATCAAGTAAAAACATTTTCTTTAATTCCATACTAGAGACAATAAGTATATTACTTTTAAAAATGATCTCTTTAGCCTCTTGTGGGCTGACATCAATATTATCAATCATTAATTCATTAAAAGTTTGGGCTACTATCTAGTCATGTTGGTATTCCTTAGCTCCCATCTTATTTATTTCAACCCTCACTTCAAACCATCTCATTTTCATCTTAATCCAAAAGTCTTTAAATTCAGGGGTTTTGAAAAAATCATCATCTTCCAAGAACTTGTGAACTACAACTACCCTACCATCCTCATGCATTTCTTTTCTCCTTGTACCTCAATATTAGCTCTAGCTTCAGGCCTGTTGGCTTAGTATCAAGCATAGGTTGTTCCATTTCAACATGATCCTTGAAATGTCTTAGCACATTAACTACTTCTTTTGTATATCCAACCTCCTCACTTATTTCATAGGAAACAAGTGGCTCTATCTCTTTTGTCTTTTGTTTTTTAGAAGGTGGTTGTTCAAGAGGTGATCCTAAAGAATCATGACATACTAAAATAGTATCCAGAGTTGGTTCTGTAATTACAATACCACTCAGCCTTTTGGGACACAATTTGGCAAGTCTCCTTGTATCTGCTATAGTCTTAATTAATTCATGAAACTTATCAATTATCATATTAATCCTCTTGATAGGATCTACTTCCTCTACGAAATAACCCAAGAAATCATTGTCCTTCATCTTTCTTTCTTCCTCAAGCCTTTTCATAAGTTCCCATTTTCTCCTCCTATCATATACCTGTTGAGGATTGAAACATTTTCTGATTACATCTTCTTCATAGTCAATCTAGTGAGTAACCATAGCCTTGGTAAGGATGGTGTGTCTTACAAAACTCATGTGACCCTCAAGATCAAAAGCTCTTTTCTTTCCAGACTGTAAAGAGTACCTTGATTTTAGATAATTTTGCAACTCTTAAAGTGTATCAGATCCCACTGATAGTTCCCAACATGTCAAATTGGGTAGAAATGTACCCTTCCTTTATTTACTCATAACATCCTTTTCCATCCATAGAATCTTCCACATGAACTCTAAAAAGGATAATCGAAGGGGGACAAACTTTGGCAGTATATGTGGGGTCTATGGGAATCCATAATTCTTGATTATTGTGGTATCTGGTAGAAAAAACCAATCATCAAAGTTATGAGTATGGCCTTGCTCAGGTTTCAAAGCCAAAGGTCTTAACAATTGTAGCACAAGTATGTGTATTCTTGGTGGTTGGTGGCCAAGAACTCTCATAATTTTTTACTCAAACTCATCATGGAATATCACATAATTTGAATTATTACATCTGTTGTCCCATATATAATGCCATAGTTGCAATGGCAACAAATTCCCCTACTTGTCAATCTAACCCAAGCACATCCTTTTTCTCCATCTATCTTTATTCTGGAATAATATCAGGTGGAACAGCAAAGAATATTGTCTGAATGTTATGGGGTCTCTATTTTCCCTGACTTACAAAAATGCTTCATGCAATGCTTAATTCCTCGTATTTGCTGCAGTCTTAATTAATTACATGTATCTGTTATCTCTGTAATTGATCTATCTTTATTCCCTATATATGTTGCAGTCTTAATTAATTAATGAAACTTATCAATTATCATATCAATCCTCTTAACAAGATCTGCTTCCTCTACGAAATAATCCAAGAAATCATTATGCTTCATCTTTCTTTCATCCTTTTCATAAGTTCCCATTTTCTCCTCCTATCATATACCTGTTGAGGAGTGAAATAATTTCTAATTACATCTTCTTCATAGTTAATCTGGTGAGTAACCATATCCTTGGTAAGGATGGTGCATCTTACAAAATTCATGTGACCCTCAGGGTCAAAAGCTTTTCCTTTCTAGACTATAAAGAGTACCTTGATTTTAGATAAGTCTACCACTCTTCAAGTGTATCGGATCCCACTAATAGTTCCCTATATGTTGTCAAATTGGGTAGAAATGTACCCTTTATTTACTCATGAAATCCTTTTCCATCCATATAATTTTCCACATGAACTCTAAAAAGGGCAATCGAAGGGGGGAAAACTCGTTAAAAGGCACAGGACAACTGAGAGGGGGGGTGAATCATTTGTCACACAAATTCAAACTTAAAAATTCAACACTTATCAATTCCACAACCACACTATTATGTTATTAAGTATGAACATGAAACACAAATAATAGAAAGTAAAATCAACACAATGAACACTAGATTTTTATGTGGAAACCAATTATGGAAAAACCACAGTGAGGATTAATTCACAATATAAAGGGATTATAAAACCGAATACAGAGGCTCACTACCAAGGGCTCACTGCCCAGAAGAGGACTCACTATCCAAATACAAAGGCTCACTACCTACAGAAAGGACTCATTTTCCAACAGGGAGGCTCACTACCTACAAATACAAAAGAGAACAAAAGATCCACCACGGCAATTAACACACATCCACAGCCTTGATCAGAAAATTGTAGAAACCTTCAGCTCACTGCCTTCAGGAATCTAACACAATGAAGTAATACTACCTCAACTCATTCACACACACTTTTTCTCTTATGATTTGTGGTTTACTTCGTTACTTTTCATCCTTCATCCAACTCTTCACAATTCGACTTGCATTTATACCATCTTCAACCTTAGAAACTTTCTCCAAGGTCGGCCACATAAGCTTTATTTTATAAAATTCAAATTAGGTCAGCAACTCAACATTCCCACGGTGGAAAATAATGAGAGTGGACCAATAAAACATTTAACCAAGACCAAATAATGTCTCGGATTAACCACATGCTTCCTTAATTAAATTTTATTCTTCATATGAAGTGTAAACACCAGGTCAGCCAAACCTAATGAAAACATAAATGAACATTGATGTACATGCTTCCCAACAAGAAGATGACATGTGAATGATGCAACATGCTTCATTATGCATGAGAACACATATTAGATTCCTTCATATACATCCGCAACAAGTGCAACAGTCTTCACACTAAAATTCTTCCATCAATCCATACGGACTATGAAAACACATACAACTCAGAAACATGACTTCCGGAGCACCAAACCACTCACATATTTGCCTGAACCAAAAGAACACCACTATAAGACATATGCCAGATCTGCAAGATCTGAAAAAGAACAGCAGAGGACTATGGAGCAAAAACATTTCTCCTAGTCCACAGAAGACCAACTCTGCCAGAGCAATTCACACATTGGTGAACGTAACTTTCACATACCATCATACCAGAAGCTTCAACTCAGGAGATATCACCACTAGATCACCATTAGAAAATCTTCAAATCTGCACAAGCATAGGATCAACACAAGAGAAATGCAAAGCACATACCGGAGCACATTCATAACTCTAACTTATCTTCTTTATTAATTTTCTCAAAATCACTTGGAAACTCATCATCTTAGCACATCTACAATGTCATAAAGATAGATCCATGTACTCACAACATCTCAACAACATTTCAACTATACATGTACAATCTGCAACAAACTGAACTATGTTGACAACAATGACAATATTAATGACAACACCACCAATCTTGCTCATACTTGCAACAATCTCCCCCTTTGTCATTGATGGCAACACATGATGTAAAAAACCATCAAAGACAACATCCTTCACAATATTCTGGGAGAACACCTTCTCTTCCTCTGCAACTATTTTTCGCATGACTTTTTCTCCCCCTTTGACATCAATGGAAAAGATCAACAACTCTAATCACTCCCCCTTAGGAGCGTACCCATTCAACTCATACTGCAACAATGAAAACCTTTTCTACTCCCCCTGCGAAGTATACCCATTCATCAGTCCAAATAAATGAATAATTTATGAATTCACTAGATTGATGCACCTTCATGTGCACCTAGTTGGGAGGGCCAATGACCCCCAACCTATCCCTAAGATGCTCAAAAGTATCCTTTGGAAGAGCCTTCGTAAATATATCTGCAATTTGTTCCTTTGTTGTCACATACTCCAATCTGACTTCATTCTCCAACACCTTTTCTCTCAAGAAATGATATTTGATATATATGTGTTTTGTTCTTGAATGCATAACCAGATTATTTGAGATGTTTATAGCACTTGTGTTGTCATAGAAAATAGGAATAGGATCATCACATATTAATCCAATGTCTTTCAAAGTTTGCTCCATCCACAAAACTTATGTGCAGTAGGATGTTGTAGCATTATATTCTGCCTCTACAGTGGATAAAGAAACCAAGTCTTGTTTCTTACTCAACCAAGAAACCAATCTTCCGCCAAGAAAGAAAGCACCTCCATTGGTAATCTTTTGGTCATCCACACAACCAGCCCAGTCTGCATCGGTATAAGTACTCAGGGTGAAATCAACACCCTTAGGATACCATAGGCCATAATCCAATGTACCTTTAAGATATCTAAATATCCTCTTTACAGCTGTAACATGTCCCTCTTTAGGATCTACTTCAAATCTGGCAACTAGACATACTGCATGCATAATATCCGTTCTAGTAGCAGTAAGATACAACAGTCCACCAATCATAGATTTGTATTTGCTCTGATCAGTTTTAACAGATTCATCATCTTTGCTCAGCTTACATCCAGCTACCATAGGAGTACTAACCGGTTTGGAGTCATCCATTCCAAACTTCTTCAACATCTCTTTTACATACTTAGATTGTGAAATGAATATCCCTTTATCAGTTTGATTCACTTGAAGTCCAAGAAAGAAATTCAACTCACCAATCATGGACATCTCAAATTCTTTTTGCATTTATTCAGCAAATCTTTTACACATGCCTTCATTTCCACCAAAGATGATATCATCAACATATACAACTACTATCAACATTTTTTAACCTTGCACTTTGAAGTAGAGATTGCTATCAACAGAGCCTTTGTGAAATCCTTACTTTGTCAGGTATCTATCCAATCTTGCATACCAAGCTTTGGGAGCTTGCTTCAATCCATACAATGCCTTCTTTAACTTACAAACCATGTCTGGTTTGTCAGATAACTGAAATCCTTCAAGTTGTTCCATGTATACTTCTTCCTCCAATTCACCATTCAGAAATGTTGACTTGACATCCATTTGATACACTTTGAAGTCCTTGTGGGTAGAAAATGCCAAAAACATTCTAATAGCTTCCATTCTAGCCACAAGGGAAAATGTTTCTTCAAAATCTATGCCTTCAACTTGTGAATATCCCTTGCATACAAGTCTTGCCTTATTCTTTATAACTTCTCCATTTTCATTCAGCTTATTCCAGAGCACCTATTTTGAACCAATTACATTCTTATTCTTAGGTCTAGGAACTAGTTTCCATGTATGATTCTTTTCTATTTGTTGCAACTCTTCTTTCATGGCTTTCATCCAACTCTCATCTTCACATGCTTCACTCAAAGACTTAGGTTCAATTTTAGAGAGTAAACACAAATTTACCTCAACTCCTACTTTACTTCTTGTCTTCACACCTTCACTCTTATCTCCAATTATTTTTTCCACTAGATGATTGTTCTATACATACTTAGGAGTCTTAACAGCAGGTTCTGGTTCATTTTCTTCTTCTTCTTCTTCAATTTTTTCTTCTTTCCCTTCTTCTTTCTCCTTATTCTCTTCAGGTACTTTTCCACATATAGGATCATCGGGCTCAATAGGTCTGTGTATGTCTTCATCAACTTTCACATTACAACTTCCAACAATCTTCCTCAATCTCTTGTTGAAGCATCTATATGCTTTGCTAGTAGTAGATTACCCAAGAAAAATTCCTTCATCACATCTAGCATCAAACTTTCCTACATTTTCATCATCTCTTTTAATGTAACATCTGCATCTAAATACCTTGAAGTATTTCATAGTAGGAGTCATACAAATCCATAACTCAAAGGATTCTTTGCGTTGTTGTCTCTAATCTAAACTCTATTAAGAACATAAACAGTAGTGTGTATTGTCTCTCTCCAAGACACATACAATACATTTGATTCTTTCATCATGGTTCTTGTAGCTTCCTGTACTATCCTATTTTTCCTCTCAACTACCCCATTCTACTGAGGGGTTCTCATAGCAAAAAATTGTCTCTTTATGCCATGCTTTTCATAGAATGTATTAAACTCACTAGAAGTGAATTCTCCACCTCTATCAGATCTCAAACATTTGATTTTCAAATTTACTTCATTTTCCACTCTTGGTTTGAACACTTTAAACCTATCTAGAGCCTAAGTCTTCTCTCTAAGAAAAGCAACCCATGTCATTCGAGAATAATCATCAATAAAAAGCATGAAATACTTGTCACCATTTAGGCTTCTTGTTCTAGTCGGACTAGGAGGTCAATATGAATTAATTATAGCATTTTGGTAGTAGAGTGCTCTTTTCCCTTAAAGTTGTGTCTTGTATGTTTTCCCAACTGACAGCTTCAGCAAATAGTATTAGCAGGCCTTGTGATTCTAGGTAGTCCTCAGAAAATATCTTTTGAACTGGTTTTGACCATATTATCAAAATTTGCATGTCCCATTCTCCAGTGCCATAACCAAATTTCACTGACTTGAGATACAAGGCATTGACCATCAACTCCCTTAAGTTGATATATGTTTCCATGAGTTCTCCTTCCAGCAGCAACCATATCTCCATTTTTGGATCCTTTTCTGATTTCACAAGTATTATTCTAAAACATAAGTTTAAAACCATTGCTACACATCTTCCCAAAACTCAAAAGGTTATGCCTCAAACCCTTCACATAATATACATCATCAGTTTTTTGTACTCCAAAACTAATTGAACCTTTCCCAAAAATCTTAAATCCTGAATCATCACCAAACATGACTAAACCACCATCATACTTTTCAATTTTAGGGAACTTACTCTTATCTTTGGTCATGTGATTAGAACATCCACTACCATTCACCCATTAGTCTTCATCTTGTCTTGCATGAAAGGCGGTGACCAAAGTACCTTCCATCTTATTCTTTTTTTTCTTTGGAGCATTCTTTCTTGCACATTTTCTAGGGTTAGTATATATAGATTTGTTTTCCAAAGCTAAAAATAAGCATTCACTATCATCAACCTCATTTTCAAATTCATCATCAGATATTTTGACTTCTTCTTTAATATAATATATTTTCTTGTATTTCTTATCCTTTCTATCCTTATATTTATAATCCTTGTTCTTCTTGTGTATAGCTCTATTCAAACATCATGAAGAATAATGACCAATATTACCACAACTGAAACATTTAAAGGGAAACATACCTTTATACTTTCTGGTACCTTTCTTCAACTTCCTAGTGAAATTCGCTTCCAACTCATCAGAACCATCACTCTCTAGATCATATTCAATCTTCATTGCCTTAAATGTTGTCTCTATCTTTTCTTCTTTCCGGTTTTCTTTCCTAAACTTTCTCATCTCAAATTATTGCAAGGTGTCGAACAACTATTCTTTAGTATACTTCTTAGGATCATACATCTCTTTAATAACTGAGATCTTATCACTATAGCAATTTGGTAAGGTGATCAGGATCTTCTCAATAATATCTTCATCGATCAGCTTTCCCCCTTGATTCTTAACTTTTTGTTGTCATCTCAACCCTCTGGAAATAGCTTGTAAATTATTCACCTTCTTCCATTTTCAAATTTCATATCTGCACTTTGCCACCAGCTTCTTTGTCAACTTTACTCTTTCATTTCCTTCATATAGTTCTTCCAACTTCTTCCAAACTTCATAAGTAGTATCCGAAAAAAGAACCTTAGTTCCCTTAGTTTTAGATAAAGCACTAAAAATAGCATACCTCACTTTCTCATTCTCCTCATAAGCAGAAACCTCATCTGTAGTAGTAGTAGGACCACTCGTCGAAGCAACATACTTTCTCTCAACAGCCTTCCAAGTCTTGTAACCAAGAGAAACAATATATCCTCTCATCTGCACTTTCCAATCATTGTAATTAGATCCAATGAACATAGGGATTGCCAACTTATGTGTCATCGGATCTTCCTTAAGTGGTTAAGATCTACACCAAGGAACCAAAGCTTTGATACCAATTGTTAAAAGGTGTAGGACAACTGAGAGGGGGGGTGAATCAGTTGTCACACATATTCAAACTTAAAACTTCAACACTTATCAATTCCACAACCACACTATTCTATTATTAAGTATGAACATGAAACACAAATAACAAAAAGTAAAATCAACACAATGAACACCATATTTTTACATGGAAAACCCAATGAGGGAAAAACCATGGTGAGGATTAACTCACGATATAAAGGGATTATAAAACCAAATACAAAGGCTCATTGCCCAAAAGAGGACTCACTATCTAGATACAAAGGCTCATTTCCTACAGAAAGGACTCACTGTCCAACAGGGAAGCTCGTTGCCCATAGATACAAAAGAGAACAAAAGATCCACCATAGCAATTAACACACATCTGCATCCTTGATTAGAAAATTGTAGAAACCTTCAGCTCACTTCCTTCAGGAATCTAACACAATGAAGTACTGCTGCCTCAACTCATTCACACACACTTTTGCTCTTATGATTTGTGGCTTATTTTGTCACTTTTCATCCTTCATCCAACTCTTTGCAATTCAACTTGCATTTATACCATCTTCAACCTTAGAAAATTTCTCCAAGGTCAGCCACATAAGCTTCATTTTATAAAATTCAACTTAGGTTGGCAACTCAACATTCATGCAGTGGAAAAGAATGAGAGTGGACCAAATTTAACCAAGGCCAAAAATAATGTCTTGGATCAACCACATGCTTCCTTAATTAAATTTAATTCTTCATATGAAGTGTAAACACCAGGTTAGCCAAACCTAATGAAAACATAAATGAACATTGATGTACACACTTCCCAACAAGAAGATGACACACGGACGATGCAACATGCTTCATTATGCACAAGAACACATATTAGATTCCTTCATATACATCCATAGCAAGTGCAATATTCTTTGAACACTGAACTTCTTCCATTAGTCCATCTGGACTGTACAAACACATACAACTCGAAAACATGACTTCTAGAGCACCAAACCACTTGCATCTTTTCCAGAACCAAAAGAACACCACTATAAGACATATGCCAGATCTGCAAGATCTAAAACAGAATAGCAAAGGACTGTAGAGTAGAAACATTTCTCCTAGTCCACAAAATACCAACTCTGCCAAAGCAGTTCACACACCGGTGAATGTAACTTTCACATACCATCAGACCAAAAGCTTCAGCTCAGGAGATATCACCACTAGATCAACATTAGCAAATCTTCAAATCTGCACAAGCATAGGATCAACACAGCAGAAACACGAAGCACATATCAGAGTACATTCATAACTCTGACTTCTATTCTTTATTAATTTTCTCAAAATCACTTGGAAACTCATCATTTTAGCACATCTGCAATGTCATAAAGATAGCTCCATGTACTCACAACATCTCAGCAGAATTTCAACTATACATGTACAATCTGCAACATATTGAACTGTGTTGACATCAATGAAAAAATTAATGAAAAAAACCACCAATCTTGCTCATACTTGCAAAAAAACTTTGGCAATATATGTGGGGCCTGTGGGCATCGATAAATCTTGATTATTGTGGTATCTGGTAGAAAAAAAAATCACCGAAGTTATGAGTATGGCCTTGCTCATATTTCAAATCCAAAGGTCTTAACAATTGTAGCACAATTATGTGTATTCTTGGTGGTTTGTGGCCAAGAAATCTCATAATTTTGTACACAAACTCATCAAGGAATATCACATTATTTTCATTCTTACATTTGTTTTCCCATAAATAACACCATAGTTGCACTGATTCCCCTGCTTGTCAATCTGACCCAAACACATCCTTTTTCTCCATCTATCTTTATTCTAGTATAATATCAAGTGGCATAGCAATAGCAAAGAATATTGCCTGAATGTTATGGGGGCTCTATTTTCCCTGACTTGCAGAAATGCTTCATGCAATACTTTCTCAAGATATGAGGAAAAATCATATTCATTGTTTGTCTCAGGGTTTTGGATCCTCATAGCCATTATCATTAAACTAACTGGCAATCACTCTTCTGTATCTATCCCAAGTACTTGACAGAGAGAAAATTAGGTTTTTTTGAAATAGAATTGGAAATATGAGACTTCAAATGGTTTAGTAGTAGAAGGGGATATAGGAATCACCCTATTGTTCACACCCCTTTTCATGTAAATGGGGACTTCATCACTTCTATGGGTTTTCCTCAATCTAGCATATTCTTCTTTACTTCTTTGTAAATCAATTTTAGTTAGGGATTGTTTGTTTAGGTCAAAACATTCAATGATGGCCACTTTAGTCAACACAACTAATGGTGAACCATCTGGAAATTTCACAGACCTAGTAGCAGGATGATAACTTTGAACCAATACTCTGATGAACTCTACATCTATAAAAAAATTTGGGACAATTAACTTGGCCAAATCTAATGCCCATGGATTTGACACAAAAATCTTGCTCTCCCTTTTGTCATAAAAGTACCAAAACAGTTCCCACCCGGAGATAGGGATAAGGGCATCTCTACAACCTTGAGCCACATCATTAAAAATATTCTTAAGTCCTCTCTCAATTGATTTAGGGAGTATATCCATGATAGACTGGTGTAAGGACCTCTTTTTAACCTTAGATTCTTCCTTTTTAGTTTCAGGTTATTTCTTCTTGGGTGGCATGATGTCCTTTTTAGTTTCAGGTTCTTTCTTCTTGAGTGCCATAATGTTTAACTATCTTACTTCTCCTAGTGTATCTGAAATGAAAAATTCCAAACAATCTTGTATTCATAAAACTTAATTCACGATTTAACTATCTTTCTTCTCCTATACTTCTGAAATGCAAAATTCCAAACAAGCTTGTACTCATAAAACTTAATTCACAAGAGTTTTGTATACTTACCCAGGTTATGATGGTTGCAGAGCTTAACCTCCTCGAACTCCCAGCTCCCCACATGATATTTTTTTGCAAATGAGTGCAAAGAGAATGTCGAATTCTTGGTTTAATGACTTTTGAGCTCAGTCATGTCAACATTAATATCAACCTTACGCCAAATATTTTTCTCATAGTTCAAGTTTAAACATGCACCATTGATTTTACAAGATTGAACAATTGATGTGATTCATGCATTTAATACCGCTTTATCGCCACCACTTTCTATAACTATTGTGGGATAAAGGGGTATAAACCACTATACCGCATGCTTCTTTGCATTTCACTGTGGGGTAGCGGGATCCTTACCTCTATACCACAAGCTTGACTTATTTAACCTGTGGTACTATGGTTTACATTAATGATCACATATGGCTTACTGCCATACCGCGTGCTTCGTCACATCCTTCTGCAGTATAGCGGTTCATACTGCCCTATCGCATGCCTTTATGATCTTCCTCGTAGGGTGGCAGGTTATTCCCTGCTATACTACACCCTTCATTTTTCCTTCTCACGGGATGGCAGGTTATTCCTCGCTATACCACACCCTTCATTTTTCCTTCTCACGGTATGGTGGTTTATGATGTATTTAAATTCTCTCATACCACCCAACCGCGTCCTCATCATAATACTTCCATGATATGGTGGTAAATATATTCATGTTGTCTGTTACACACTGCCAACCCACCAAGGGTTTAGATTATTGCTGAGGGATCGTGATAACAAACTGTTAATGGATTTGGAATGGTTTTAGTTGGACATGTTTTCTCTTAAGTATATATATGATGAATTTTTGGCTTTTGCTTTGTATAGGTCTTTTAGTGTCAGTTAGACCTAAAAAATTTATATGTTCAGTAAAAAATAAAAAGGAATATAAGGGTCAAGGCTCAGGTCATGGAGCTCAAGGTTAATTGTGATGATGGAACTAGGAAAAAATTTAAGGTTCTAACACACCTCATGATGAACTAGACTATGTTTTTCCTTCATCCTGCTTGTGTTATGTTTTTATGAGTTCTTCTCTTGTGAATTATCCCTAAGGAAAATTTGTCTGATACCTATAATTGTAAACATCTTCTTGGTTTTTTACTACAAATTCTTTTTAATCTATAAACTAAATTATATTTTAAGTTTCCATTTGCAGTTATCAGCGGATTGGAAAGTCAACAGTTATCTCATTATGAACTCAATAAAGTTTTACTCATTCAATTTGTCGATTTATACATTATTGTTTATTTGGACTTCAGGAAATGAAGACAAGGATTGTAAGGTGCAAATTAGATGATAGTGATCATAATGTTCAAATTCTAGAGGCAGAATATGAGCGCGTGTGTACTGAAAAAGTGGCCAAGAATAATGAATATTTTTTGAGTCTTGGTTTGAAAATACAAGTTGTAAATCCACTAAGTAGTATATTATTTGTTTAATAGTGTTTAATCAAACTTTATAGGGAAGAGATTTATGTATATAAGACATAATATGATATTATTTTTGTTTTATAGGCAAAAAAAGAGTGCAAAGAAAATGTGGAGAAAAAACAAAAGGAAAAAAAAGATACAATGTTGCCATCTCATAGAATTCAACGCTTTTGTGATTCAACAAATGTAGTTGGTGAAAATGATAGTTGTGATGATGTGCAACCTGGTATAGCACATGGTGATGTGTAGCCTAATATAGCACATGGTGATGTGCACCTTGATATAGCACATGGTGATGTGCAATGTTGTGATGATCTCTTAGGACTAAGTCTAAGAGAGATTATTGAAAAACATCAAGGAAAAGGAATAGTAGGTCTATAGATGCTTTTTTCAACATTAAAGGAAGTGTTTAATGATGTGGAATCCACAGAGATTGGTACTGATTAACCTACTCATGCCACACCTGATGTGGCCAAGGAGCATGAAGTTCTAGTTAATGAAAGTCATGAAGAGAGACCACTTGCATTTTTTGTGCCTCAGAGTGCACTTGTTGCATCTAGAACTTTTGATGGAACTAGTGGATTAGCCAAAAATATTGATAGTGGTAATTTTATAGATGTGGATGCTTTTTGTCAAAAGACAAAGATTGAGTCAAGATTTCTATAGATCTACTGAGAGGAATGCAAAAGAAAGAAAATTAGAAGGAAAGAAGAAATTCTTGCTTGAGGTATCGAGAGATGGTGAGCCCATTGGGCCAAATGCTACAAAGTGGGCCACCGAGTTAGGTGTAAGATGTAGGGCCCATTTGGATATTTGCAAATCAAATTTTACAGAGCAAGATCCACGAGCTGTCAAAAAATTTACACAAAAAATGGAAAATGCTTTTGATACTACTGGTGGAAAAATATCTAGAAAATATTACAAGCAAAGGATGAGAGTTTTGATGAACACTTATAGATACAGTTGTAGAAAAACAATCATGTTGGGAAAAGAGAGGTTCAACTCCAGTCTATCTCCCAAAGAGTGGGAGGCATTCTAAAGAATATTTGGTAAAGATTAATAGAGGCAAGAGATCAAGAGATAATGTGAGGGCTGGATATACATTTGGTCGAGGTGGGTTGCACACCAAAATGGAAAAATTTGCAGTAAGTGTATGGCTTTTTGGTTCAATTTACATTGTGTTATTTATTTCTATTTTTTATTGAACTGACAATGGGTTGAAATTGACATTGTATTTTAGGTGGAAAATAGTAATAAAGAAGCAGGTGCAGAAGATATTGTCAATTATATGGCAGCACTAGGTACTAGTAAATCTAAGAGTAGGATGAAGTTGAAATCTAGTTCGTCAACAGAGATTTCACAACCATTTGTTCAATGCCCAGTAGGAGCCTCTGTAGATCATGTCAACTCATATGAACTAGGGTACCAAAAGGTAATGAGTTGTATATTAGGTCTCAATCAACAAGTTACGCAATTGGTTGAAACCGTTAACCCTATGGTTTTTGTATGAAATAAGCATAAATCCATGGATTCAGATGAGGTAAGAGGCTCTATTGATCTCATTTCTTCTTGTTTGGAAGTTATATATACAAATTCCTTTTAATATGTAGATTATTGAAATCTGAGCGTAGGAGAATCCAACCTAGTTTCTTTATTGTTGGAGTGATCCAAAAAATGTTCTTTTGGACAAATTTATAGCTTGCATTCTTTACTTGACTATTGAATGCTTTGTATATTTTTTGCACGACGGTTAAACCACATGTAGAGCATCTTTTTCAAAGAAAATAGAAAACAAAAATTCCTTCATGGTGTGAATAGAGTTGTTGATATTGATAGTGATGAAGTCGACAAGAATGCACAACACAGTCATCTTAGTTGTCCTGAAGTTGAGGTAATTAATATAATAGTTGTCAATAATCTGTCACAATGTTTTGTCATTCTTCATGCTTAAAATGTTCTTTTGGACAAAAATTTATAGCTTTTTCATTCTTTACATGACTTATATTAATTTTTGCATGATGATTTTTTATTTTTTTATTTTTTTTTAATAAAAGAGGGGTAAAAAATTTATTGAAGTCGAAAGAATATCAGTACATAAGAATAAGGGAGCCCGTCAGCTCCCACAAATGAAATCCCAGAACAACAAGGACAAACAGAACCACCAACCAACCAGCCATAAGAAACTTATCCCTCCATATCATCAGCAATGACCTTCTTTAGATCAAGAACATACTCCGGAGATAACTGTCCCCACCCCTCAATCCTCCAATCATCCTCATTCTCTGAAGCCCACTTGGCCAAAAAATCAGCCGCCCTATTCCATTCACGTGGGATGTGGACAAAAGACACCACTTCCAATGTAGAGAACCTCTGCAAAATTTGTCTAACCACTATAGCAATCTGCCAATCAACATCAACTACCCTTTTCTCAAGCAACAAATTAACAATAATCTGTGAATCAGATTCACAGATAACCTTTCACCAACCCAAGGCGCACCACATTCAATAGCCCAAAGAATCACCAGCCCTTCCATAAGGTTGTTAGAATTCCACCCCTTATGGATGGAGAAAAGAAAAATGACTGAACCAGTACAGTCCCTACCAATTCCACCAATACCAGCAAGCCCTGGGTTACCTCTAGAGGAATCGTCAGTATTAATCTTCAGAAACTCCATCGGAGGAGGCATCCATCTTCCAACCCTTTGAACCTTCTTTTTCACTCTCCTACCTCTTCTAACACAGACAGAGATAGGAGTCAACTCCTGCAACCCCAATCTATTCACAATCTCATCATCTCTTCTTTCCAACGGAAGAGTCACTTCACATTTAGCTTCCACAGTCTATTGGATCATCCCAATAATTCTGTGCCAAACCTGTTGAGCCATCAACTTTTCTTTGCAAAAAATCCTACGATTTCTTTCCAACCAAATTTTCCAAAGGATGAAAGTAGGACCAATGCTCCAAAAAATCTAGAGAAAAGAGGCATGGGAGGGGGGCCTTCCCAGATTACTCCAGAATTCAACAAGAGAAGATGCATGAACACAAGGATGTTTCCAAACACCCCACCACCAATGTCAAAGCAACATAGAATAAGAACACCGGAAAAATAAATGGGAAGAATCCTCCTCACTGTACCCACACAGAACACACATAGAGGGGCCTTGGAATCCTCGCTTACGGAGATTCTCCCAAGTCAAACATCTATTCCAAGCAAGAGTCCAAACAAAACAATTACACTTAGGCGATGAAAACTTGCTCCACACCTGTTTCCACCAAGGGACCTCCACCCCCCCAAACTTATGAGAAAGCAACTCCTGATAACCACTAGCTACAGTAAAAACACCCTTAGGGTTCGGGCTCCAAGCTAGAATATCCTTATCCCTAAGGGAGTTGCATTGTCTGCCAGCCAAGATATTTTGAAGCACAATACCATCCTCCTCCAACCTGAGAACAGGCCACTCACCTAGGTCCTTCCACCTAGCCACCTCCACCTATCCACCAAAGTCAAAATTCTTAAAATCACTCACTCTAGACCAGCCGGCCTCCAAAAATCTCTACGACAGAGCCACCAAATTAGGGTACTGATGAAGAATGGGTGTGTAACCATCCCAAGAATCAGACCAAAACATAGCCTCAACCCCTTTATTACAAATCTAGAATAGGCCCTCCTTGATTAGCACAGCCCCTTTATTAAGCATTCCCCAAATCACCGAGCCTTTCCCTATCAGAGGAAACCTGGGAAGCTCCTCCTTACAAATCCCTGGAAGATACTTGTGGGATAAGATCCTAGCCCAACTATGATCCTGTTCCACACACCACCTCCAATAAAGCTTTGCAGCCAAAACCAACCCTGACCAAGTCGCCTTAGGTAAACCAAGACCCCCCACCTGCCTTGGGCTACAAATAACATCCCACTTAACCAGGCTTCATTTAGATGAGGACAAGCTACCCGCCCATAAGAATTGTCTAGCCAGAGAGTCCATATCCTTCACAAACCCAGAAGGAGCAACCTGTAACATGCACCTATAAATAGGAAGAGCCTGCACCACAGACTTAAGCAACAAAACCCGCCCAGCAAACAACAACCATCGATGAGTCCAAGGACTAACCTTCGCACAAAACTTGTCCAAGATATTCTACCATGATTCCCTGGGAAGTCTACCAACAGAGATAGGAATACCCAGATAGGTTAAAGGGAGAGAATCAATCTGGAACCTCAAGATATGAGAAATCCTTTGCTGAATAGGTCGCGGAGTATTAAAGAAGAAAATGGAGGATTTGCCTTCATTAATCCTTTGACCAGCCACAGCAAGATAGATATCCAAGGCCTTGCAAAGACTCAAAGCTTCTCTGATCTTGGCTAGACCCATCAAAGTCGTATCATCCACAAATCGCAAGTGTGACTGAGGAGGAAAGTCATTTCCCCACTTCCACCCCTGAATCAAACCCAAATCCACATTACGCTTCACTAGTCTACCCAGACCTTCTGCTAGAAGAATAATTAAGTAAGGAGAGATAGGATCCCCTTGACGAAGACCCCTAGAAGCACTAAAAAGAGTAGTAGGCTCCCCATTAATCAACATCAAGAATGAAGTGGAGGTAACACAACTCATCACCCACTAGATCCATTCCTCAGCAAATCCAAAAGCAATAAGAATTTTCCGCAAAAAGGACCACCTCACTCTATCATAAGCCTTCACCATGTCAAGCTTGATGAACATAGCCTTTTCTTTCGAGGATGTCATCGAATGAATGGTCTCCGTAGCAATGACCACCCCATCCAATATTTGTCGAACTTCCACAAAACCACTTTGTTCCTCAGAGATAAGACCACTGAGCCATCTCTTTAGCCTTTCAGCAATTAGCTTGGAAATGATTTTATACACCACATTACAAAGAGAAATGGGACGAAATTGATTCAGACGATACGCCCCTTCACATTTGGGAATGAGAGCAAGGAAAGTAGAGTTTAAAGCTCGAAGCATCTGCTTTTTTTTTTTAGACTCACACACCACCTCCAACAGGTCCAACTTAATGATGTCCCAAAACTCTTGATAAAATTCCACTGGAAACCCATCAGGACTTGGGGCTTTCCCTTTCTTCATCTAAAAAATAGTAGCCTCTAATTCCTCCAGTGAGATATCTTGCAAAAGATACTCATTCACCTCCCTAGTGACCAAAGAGGGAATACAAGCCAGAACTTGGTTTTCTTCCTCCATAACATCTTGAGAGTCCTCACGAAATAAAGAAGCATAGAACTCAGAAGCTTCTCTAGATATATCCTGTAAGGAAGATAGTTGCTCACCCCTATCATTCACCAGAATAGGTATAGAATTACCATTCCTCCTATCCTTCACCGAGTTGAATAAAAAGGTAGTGTTCTTATCCCCCTCCCGTAACCACTCAACTCTAGCCTTCTGCTTCCAAAAAATTTCCTCACATAGCTCACACTCCTCCAAAGCTTTCTGAGCCCAGGCCTCCTCCCTGAGTAAATCTTCATAAAGACCACACTCCCTTATCTCCCGAGTGATGACATCCAAGACAACTTGTGCATCAACCTTAGCATGAAAAATATTGCCAAAGTACTGCCTATTCCACCTTTTAAGTTGATATTTTACATATTGCAGCAGCTTAGAAAAGGAATACATGGCAGTGCCAAAAGCAGGTCTTCCCCTTCTCCACCAATCAGCCATATGCATCTGCAAAGAAGAATCTCTTAACCACATAAGTTGAAACTTGAAAGTAGGGGGCTGAGCCACCCAAGTAGAAGAAGCAGAAAACTTAATAGGCCAATGATCCGAACCCCTCCAGTCAAGAATCTTAGAGCCAGAAGACAACCCTCCGCCAACCCAGAAACAAGACACCAAGAATCGATCAAGTCTCTCTGCAATACAACTCTCCCCCAATCTCCTATTGTTCCAAGTAAACTTCCCATTTCGAGGCTTAATGTCAACCAGGTTCAAACCAGAGATGCTATCATGAAAAAGGAAAGTAGAAGGTTCCAATCTCGCAACACCACCCTTCTTCTCATCTATCTCAATAATAGCATTGAAATCCCCTGCAACAATCCAAGGGAACAAAGGAGCTAGGCTTTGAACATAACTAATATGAGACCACAATAACTTCTTACCAGGAAAATCAGTAGGCGCATAGATTTTTGAGAGAAGAATAGTTTCCCCCAACTCCAAACTTGAAACAACCACAGAGATTGAGGACTTGGAGGACACGAGCAAAGAGGGTGAATCTTCAATGGATTCCACAAGAAAGCCACCCCACCTGCATTACCATGAGCCCCAATACACTGGAAACTGCCCTGCACCCATAGTTTAGGCATCATACCCATCATACCTTCAACTGTTAACTTAGTCTCCTAAAGAAAAAGAACATTAGGAGAATGAGAACGCAACAAATCCCGAACAACTTTTTGTCGAGGGCCACTGTTCAAGCCCCTTACATTCTAGGAGAGGACATTCATTTTGTAGGATTAGAGAAATGTGAATCCAAAGTCTTTACAGATCCATCCTCCACCAGAGACTCCCCCATCAACTTTAATTTCTCCAAATCCTTCTTTCTCCCCGCTTTAGAAGACTTCTCTACTACCCCTTTCTTTAGGTCCTTCTGAAGAATTCCCAGTGAAGGAGAAGCCTTATTACCTTTTACCAATCCTGCTCCCGATTTCACCAAAGGGCTGGAGATCCCTCCTTCCCCCAACATCAGCTCCACAGAAGGCTCAGTCCCCCCAAGAACCACCAGACTCAGGTCTGATTCCAACCGGACAGCCCCAACTTCCTGAGGAGTTTAGATGTGCTCTGGGAAACTGCCTTCTTGAACCCCTTCTGAAATACCGTGATCCAAAATCAACAATCCTAGATTCACCTCTTGATGACCAAGGTCATCAAGCACCTCAAATCTATTACAGGAATCTCCATCCTGGTGATCCTTAAAGGTCCTCTTTTGGCCCCGATTCCTATTACGAGCCTTGGCAGGAATAAAAACCTCAGCATCCATAGCCTCAGTTGGCACTGTCTCCTTACCCTTGCCACCCTTTGAGGGATTGCGAGGAGGTTGAGTTGACTAAATCCCTGGAGATTTAAACTTCAGGCATCTTCTCTACAAATTCCCATATTCACGACAGAGACGACAACGAAAAGGAAAAGTCTCATAGTCAAGTTGTTGCACCCAAGAGCATAAACCGGCACGTATTTCCAAAGAATCTGGGATAGGGTTATTCAAATCCATTTCAACACATATAAGAGCAAAATTCATTACCTTTCTATCCAAAGTTTGTTGAGAAGGACCCACCAATTTTCCCAGTAATGAAGCAACTCGATGCAAAATGTCATTGCGCCAAAATTCCACTAGAAATCTAGGGAGGCACACCCAAACTGGCACCCGATTCGGAAGCTCCTCCGAAGGATCAAAACCCGCGTGCCATGGCTTAATGAATAGACCAACCTAGTTGTGGAAGTAAGGCCCACCTTCAAAAATTCTATTGCGATCCGCCATGCAATTAAATGTCACCATGAAATAGTTGTTTGCTAACAACATTATTTCCATCTCACCCTCCGAGGACCAAGAGCAATGAGCCCATGAGTCCAGAAATTGGAGCGAAACCCTCATTCCCAAAAATTTGCATAGCAAAGAATGTTTTGAGAAATACTCGATGTCCTCCGCAATCGATTCAGGTTGGATAACCAGCACTCGCCTTTCCTTGGAACGTTTAAGGCATCCATTTGTCTTCAAAATACGAGAACCACCAGCATGAACAAATCCATCATTACTTGAGTCATTTGAAAATAGAGTATTATTAAAAACTTTTAGAGAGAAATTTGGAGCCGAAGACCCAAAATCAGCTCGAAAATCCAAAGGGGATTTGACCCCTGATGATTCCCCCTGAGCCATGCAAAAACGGGTCCCCAAACTTTGTGAAAGAAAACTAAAAATCCCACCCGCGGAGCCCGTACTAGGTAAGGAGCAGACCAAAGGAGAGCTAGAACCAACTTAAAAGTGGCAGCCGACAGAGAACAAACACAACAAGGAGCAACCACCGAGAGATAATGCTTCTGCCGCAGCCACAACCCACACGCCAAGAGAAGAGAGCACATCGAGAGAGAGACACCACCCCTGTAACCTAAACAGACCCCGCCCACAAGAAAACACGACCCAGACGTAGAGAGAGGATAGAGAACGAGCATGCACAGAGGGCGAAGCCCTCATGCATGTCGCAACCTCACACAGGGAGCCGTTTTGAGCAGCACCATTTCATCCCACCAAAATCTATCTTTGCATGATGATTAAACCACATGATGCAGAGAAATTATATGAAAGAAGAACAAAAAGAGAAAGGCCCTACCAATATAACTCTCTACAAAACTATACAACTTAATGTCTATAATGACATTGATAGTGGTTATGATGATGAACTCAATGAGCATTCACATGATGATATTCATAGTGGTAGTCATGTTGAACTCGAGGTGAGTGCTATGAAACCACATGCAAGTTTCACTATTCAAGTAAGTAATGGTTGTTTTATTATGTAAATAAGGGTAATCATTACCTATTTGATAGAAGTTGGATGTTAGAATAGTAGTGAAGTGTAATTAGCTAGTATACATAGATTATGGAATTAATGGAGAACATATAACTTACATATGGAAGCTTAGAGCTTAGTTGTAATAGAATGTTTTATAAAAGCACATACAAAAATTGATTTGTTCCAAGACATAAGACATTACATACAACTATCAAAAACAATATAATGTGTGTTTTTTATCTCAAATATAATGTGCATTTTTTTTGCTTTTGCAGACATTTATTGATAAACTCCAAGAAGGGGATACAGTCTAGGTGTTCGATCTACATGATGGTGTTGTTGTAGGCATTGGGCAGATTCACTCACTATCTATTGTACATGGAGTCAAATTGAAAGGAACAAGAGATGCAAATGTATGTATTTTACAAGTCTCAAGTAACATACCCCTTCCTCATCCAAACAAAATAGATGGAGTTGTTCGTCTAAAAGAGAAACTAGGGACCTCCGCATAGTGGCCACTAAAATATTTGAAAAAAATCACAGAGTTAGTTACAAGTGAAAGAGAAAAATAAGGGTTAGTAGCAGTAGAGTGTGGAGAGTGAAGTTGCAGACAGAGAATTTACTAAGCCTAAATAAGTTGAACCCAAACAAAAACTAGAAAATATGATTTAGGTGTACATTCTTTGAATAGAACAAAGAATGTTCTATCTTACTGCACATGTAATGTAAAACCCCTTGATTATGTTTTTCTCTTTTTGTTTGGGTTCCACTCATTCAAACTAGTGCATTATACAAGAGGGGATATGTTGTTGTGTAAGCAATAGATGTAAAGAACAGGGATGCAGAAAAAGAAGTAAATACATAGTAGATAATGAGGTGTCGAGAAGAGGAAAAGTTGCAAAGAGTGCAACATACATATATGTGCAGTTGCAAATAAGTTGCAACATAGAATTGTCATCAAAATTGCAATATCTTGTATAACCAAAAAAAGGCATTGTAACTCAGTTTTCTCAGTCACAGCACTGAGAAACATGCTTTGTAATAGTACATTTTTCAAAGAAAAGACATATTTTTGTCTTGTATCTGTTGTAAGAATGCGTTTTCTCAATAAAACTTCAGTATTTTTCCTTCTTAATAGTCATTTCATTATGTGAAAATGAATGATTGATTATGTTTTTCTATGTTTTTATATGTTTAAGCCTTAATTAAAGCATTGTCTCATTTCCAGCACTTATAGGCAGAAATCAATGAACAAAAATAATTAAATAAACTACCAATTGAGTAAATATACTACCAACTGACAAAAATCAGTATTAATAAATATGACTAAATATAATGATTATGCAATTAATAAACAATGTATTAATATACATATCATTTGATAGAAATTGGTGAGCAAAAATAATTAAATAAACTACCAAATTGATCAAAATGATGATTAAAATTAAAGACTAAATACACTACAAATGGATGGAAAACAGTTAATAAAAATGACTAAATAAGTGACCAGTTAACATCAATCAATGACTAAATTAACGATAAAATATACCAATGAATAAAAAAATAACTAAATAAGTGACCGGTTTAAAACATTCAATGACTAAATTAACGACTAAATTACACACTACCAAATCAATCAAATTAATGACTACATCAACAACCAAATTGATCAATCAAATGACTAAATTAAAGAGCGAGTTGATCACTCAGATGACTAAACCAACGACCAAATCGATCAATCAGGTGACTAAATTAACAACCAAATCGATCAACTGAACGGCTGAAAATAGTTTATTCATCAATTTAGTCGAGTTATAAATGATTGGCAATAAACTACTACTGGTCATGCGACCATGTTCAGTCATTTATAAGTAGTTTTTAGTAGTTTTTCTAATCACAGATTATTGTTTCTACACTAGTGTACACTCATGAAGATCGTGCAAAAAATCCAAAAACACTTGCAAAGGTCATCAAAAATCCCAAAAACATTCATAAAACGTTCATTAGAAAATCTAGAAACATTTACAAAATCCTGTATAGCTAAAGTCTAAAAACATTCATAAAATTGTAAAGGCAAAATCCAAAACATCCAAAACACATCAAAATCCCTAAAAAGGTCAAACATCAAAAATCCAAAAATAGTGCCATGTCAAACTATAGGTCTCTAAGCTTGAACATAGGCAAGGCCATCATTGATGTGCCCCCGAGACACCCTAGGTCAGTCCTTTAGGAGTCTGTCATAATAAACTGGCATTTCATCAACTGTTAATATCTCATTGCTAATAAGTCGAGTCAGTCGAACTACGTGGTCTTTGCGTGTATAACGTAGGAAAGGCTTATCTTTGATTAGCCCTTAAGGCCCCTAGGATAGGTCTTTTAGGTTAGGTTCTTGGTCAAAACTGGGAAAACCCCTAAACATCCAAATAATAGAAAACACAAAAATATTTAAATATTGAAAAAACCCTAAACGTCAGAAAATTAGAAAATCCCAAAACATTCAAAATCTCAAAAAAGCACAAAAACATTAGAAAACATTCAAAATACCTAAACAACATCAAATATCTCAAAAAACCCTAAATAGCCTCAAATAAATCAAAAACCAAAAAATTCACATAAACTTTCAAAAAGACCAAAAACAACCTCAAAATATTTTCAAAATACCAAAAAACATTGACATATTCCAAAAAAATCCAAAACCATCCATCTCATCTCGCTTTCACTCGCAATAAACCTCCATCCATAATAAATCAAGCGTCATTTGAACAACCTTTGGCAAAACAAGAAGAAAGCAAGTATCGAAAGTCGTAATGTGAGAACCTAAGTGTCAAAATCTAAAGTCTAGATCATAGGTAAACAAGTTAGTGAAGTTTGTATCAACGGCTTATCAAACATCTCATCCTAATCAAACCATCTGATCAACATGTCCTAGGATGTATCCTTCCTACGATGGGTATCAGTATCAAAAATCACCTTAGCTAAAATTAAAACTGGCAAGAGATATGGATAACACTAACTGTTTTTCTTTGATCTTTTCTTATGATTTATCTTAATGACCCATTCTGAGGACCTCTCAATGATGCCTATCAAAATGATTTAGAGAGAAAGGAATGGGGCATCGACCATTACCTTTCATTTGCTATGCTTTTGGGTATTCTTGTAAAATAATCTTGGCACATACTTGCTTGGTTGTACGTAGGGAAGTTGTTTGGAGTAAATTGTTGACTATTGTGTATGCTTTGGTCCAATGTATTCTAAGCTTCTAACTTACATTCCAATGAGGTTTTCATACATCAAGGTGTGAACAAGAACTATCCTATCTATTTGCAAAGTCAAAGTCCATTACACTAGATACAACGTCATCCTAGTTATCAATACCTTGATGTATCATGTCTATGTGTTATATCAAACAATAAGGAATGATGGAAAATCCCAATCCCAAGATATGAGAAAATCATCATCATGCATTTCTCATCACTGTCTCTAATAAAGTCTCAGTGGATCATAGACTTGTCGGATATTTTTTCAATCAATCATCAAAATCAATGGTCAATCATCTTATGTTCTTCTATCTTCTCTCAACGCTAACCTGGTATCATGACAATCAACAAAAACATCATCAGTGCATCCATCCTGCATCCACAAATCATCAGCATGCATACATCCCACATCATCATTATCATTTAAGTTGTGAAGGATAATATAATTTTTTTGTTCTAAGCATCTTAAATCATTGCGTACATATCATAAATATACATTTGTATTATCATATCATAAGACTGAACATCTACATTATACATACATACATCCATATGCATACATCATCATTTCATAAAACTACATAAGAAAATACACAAAAAGAAATGTATCCATATCATTTGCATAAGCATAAAATCTGCATATCATATCATAAAAAGATACTGAAAAGGAATCTAGTATTGCATCCATCCCATATCATTGCATCATAGATCATCATCACATATTGCATAAGCATAAATAAAAGAATTACATCCATGCATTCATAAGCATGAAATAAAATGAATGCATCACATCATATCAAATCTGTATCATATATCTATCAAAAAATGGTGAATGTCATGATACAATAGCTGAATCAGTGTATATATATCTATCAAAAATACAAGATCCATGAGGCTATCAAAAAGGAGCCCATGAATGTATCTTTGTATAAAGAATCGGGCAATAATCAAAAAGTGTTTGTACAAGTGAGCTAGCCTTGATGGCTACTCCCCTCACCAGGATTCCTCTTTGGCTGATCCTTGGCCCACGAATGAGCCCCACTCCTCTACGAGTAATCTGGCTATCTAATCACAGCAAGGAAATCTTGGTAGTAGTACATGCAATAATAGGCCACCTCAGTCATAGCCTCTCGGTACAATCGGGCAGACAATGTCCACCCCTAAGCTGCAGCTATCATGGACTCTAACTATTGGCATCCCTCGACCTCCTATGTTAATTGCATATCTGTATTCTTCCTAAGCTGATGCTCCTAGTCCCTCTTGGCTATTAGGGCCTGAACCTACTACCTAGCCTAGTCTCTCTCAGTAGTAATAGCCAAAATCTATTGTCTATCTTGATCCCTCTCACTCGTAACCACCTGCAACTATTGTTGTCACTATTGTATATGTGCATCACGGGGATCTAGCCCTAGCGATGGCTATTGTGGAGGTTGTTGTTATATCTGTGGCTACTACTGAGGTTGTTGATGCACTGGTGGTGCCCCCGAGACCTATCCATCTTGCTAATGTTGTCCATCCTATCCTCAACCTTGTCCTCTGCCCTACCCATCATTTGGCTACCCATTGCCTCTGCCTATACCCCTCCCTCTTGGTTTCCCTCATGGGGGTGCACCTGCTAGATCTATCAATCAACGAGGGGTAACAAACCATGCCTCATATGTAGGCTTCATCTGTGCATCCGCCTATCCTTGGTCATAGGCCTACGACTTAGTAACTAGCTATCGAAAGCCCTCAACAACCTCATGGGCTAGGATCATGTGTTCCCATGTTGTCTCCTAGGTTTACCTAGAAAAAATAGTAGTATATGCATCATCAGGCTTGTCTTGCCTCTTGCCAAACTATCTAGCAACCCTATCAAGTAGGTACCTCTCAATGATAGTGTGCTTTCAACCCTACATGTATCAAGTCTATTTAGCAAAGAACAACTACTGCACATCATCATACCATGCAGGTATCTAGAGCCATGGCCACCATCGAAACACTGTCATATCATCAATCACTTTGTGCCAATATGGAATGACAAGCTACCCTATGTGCTGCAAAGTGATGGAAACCCTGTATCTCTAAACAACATGACCATCTAGCTCTACATCTGCCATCTAAACAATAGGTCAAAGCATAATGTTGTGCTCCCAAGCCCAAATATGGAGAAGAGTGACCCCTATGCCAAGAGCTCTGCCATCACAGTAAACGTAATCATGCATATCATGGTAAAGGGAGGGCAACATCATTGGCCCCCATGCATACTGAGTCCTATGAAAGAGCATCCTTTTCCAAGCCATCCCCCATCGTGGACTGAATCCTCTGCTCCGTCGATCTAGAGCAACCAAACCTGAGATAATCACTGCAATGATCAATCTAAAATTCAACACTCGACCTCTGTACATCTCGAGATCAACCTGGGAGGTGAACAAAACAATGTCCTCCTAGTCAAGCACCTCATGGAAGGCATCATAATCGGTGTCAACGTCATATATCACATGCTCACCATGTATTGGCAAATACAATATCCACCATACATCCTTCAGTGTCACTGTCACCTCGCCAATAGGTAAGTGGAATGACGAGGTCTCACTATGTCATCGCTCACACAGTGTTGTCATCATCACCAAATGTGTCTGGACGACGGGCATGTAAGCAACGTACCACAAGACAATCTCTCCCAAGTGCTCCTGTCGCAACTCAGAAAAATCACCAAGTCTGAACAAAATAGTTGGCCAGTGCTCGCAGGACATCAAAGGTGAGATAACCTCCTGCACCCATGAACACACGACATCAAAATTCAAAAAAATTGGCTAAGTTTTGAGTTTCTATTCCCCAAAATGATAATAGCATCGCTATTTACGATAGCATTGCCATAACTCAAATTCCAAATAGCAACGCCTAAAGCATTTAAATTGCAAATCACGATATGTGTCGCTAAACACATATGCATCACTATTTGACTTTGGAAAATCCTAACCCTAAATTTCAAATCACAAGTTGTGTCGCCTTTTACATATGCATCGCTATTTAAAATTTGAAACCCTAATTTTAAATCACGAACTGCATCGCAATTTACATATGCGTCGCTATAAATAAAAATAGTGTCACCGATTCTAAAAATAGCGCCGTTATATAGTGATGCCGCCAAAGTTCAAATTTCAAAATGCATTAAATGCGCCTAAAATTCAAAATTCAAATCAAGTTTTGAATCACATATTGGTGGTCGCCTGGAAGCCTCTGGTACTCTCGAACTCGGTCGAAAATATGTCATGGGAGCACTCATTGCATCATTTCGTCAATGGGTCAGAGCTCAAAATGCAAGAAATCCTAAAGGTGTGAATGCATAAATGAATTGAAAGTGACCCTTCCTCACCTATTTATGCTTGCAAATTAGGGATTTTTTCCCTAATTTAACCATTAAGCTAGGGTTTTTCATTAATTTCACCAGTTTTTCCAAAATGGAACTTATTTTGCATTGTTTTTCACATTTTTGGCAAGTTCTTTGCATCCCAAAGCCTTTCTGAACCCCTGGGGTAGCATTTTAACCTTTGTCAAGAAATCAACCCAAAATTCAAAATTTCTACCCGATTTCTCGAGGGGGCAAGGAACTAGCTTACTCCTTCCACTAGGGCAACAATGGGGCATCCAAAAAATTTAAAAAAATAAATAAATTATTTAAGCAGCAGTTTTTATCCAAAGGACATTAGTCTTTGAACTAAAGTAGTAGGTACCTCGCTTCAAAGAGGGGAAAAATGTAGACACTAAAAAATATCCTAAATGATATCATACACTCGAATCAGGTATGCTAACATCATTTTGTCTTAAAACCCATCCTCTTTTCGCTTAATTAATTAAATTAGCCTAGCTATTTGATTAATTATATCATTTTCATCTATTAACCTACTTAATTTAATCGGATTAATTCAACCCTTTTCACGCTAACATTTCGTCTCATTAAATTGAATAAAATCAAATTATTTAATTTAGTCCCTAAATCTTCTTATTTAATTAAATAACCCTAAGTTATTTAATTAAATATCATTCCACCTTCCCCCATACATTAAATCATTTTATTTAATGAATATCATCTAAATTCTTCTAATCCCCTAATTGCATAATTAGCATTGTTTAATTATCAATTATCTTAATCTAATTCCCCCCACTTGCAAGAGAATATTCCAAGGGAATATTCCTCCTTTGCACATTCCTCCAAAAGGAATATTCCTCCTCCTTTTGTACAATTTAATTTAGTTTTAATTAACTAAATTATCCTTTTTTCCTCACCCATGAGAATATTCCAAAGAATATTCTCTTTCCTCACTCATTTGAAAAAGGGAATATTCTTACAAAGCTTCATGTGCAAGTTAACTTGTGACTTCTTGTGCAAGCTAAAATTGTGACCTCTTGGGCAAGTTGAAAGTGTGTTAGTTTGGACAAAGGAGAACCCTTGATTAAAATCTCATCTTTCATTCTCATTCGATGATGAGAATCCATGATCCATGGCTCCAACTTCTTCCATCCTTGACCATTGATTAGCTTTTTGATCTCAACCATTCATTTCTCATTTGATTTCCTATAAATAGGTCACTATTTGGAGACAAATGGATCCATCTTTTAATATCAAAGTTATGTTGTTAAAATCACTCACACTCACACTCATATTTAGCATATTTTACATCATTTTAGCTTAATTTACTTGCATATTAGCTTAGCTTCCATTAATGGCTTCCATGTTAACATAGATGCATTCATGTAGCTTATTTGGTAATTAAGGTTTCAATATTTTTAGCTTAAAATTCATTTAGATTAGCTTTGCAATCACACATCTTGATCATCTTAGCATAAATCATGTTAAAATAGCTTGCATCCTGTTAGTTTAGCATTTAAATCATGTTTCATCACACATCTTATTGGAACAAGCTCTTTCATCCACGGGATTTGGAAAGGGTCGTCGTTACATCAACATGACACCACTCACCCAACGGATAAGTTTCAGATCGATTAGAGTAGGCATTTTAAAGCTTTCATAGTTTAATGTAATGGGTTTTAATGGATGCTTAGTTTAATTTTCATTTGAATGATCTTGTTGAGATTTGTCGTTAGTGGCTTTGTTATGCTTTGATTCTTCATGGATCAAGCATAATCAACCCATACTAATCTGTCGGTTACACACACACGTGCACACATTCCTTAAAGAAAATGAATTTGCAATCAAAAATTATTTACTATCTTATTGATAGAATTCAAATGAAAACATTATAAGATCTCATAAGGTTGTGGCATGTATTCAAATTATGGCCAAGTAATTAAAATTTGATATAGTGGGGTGGAAAAATTAATGCTCATTATGAAATAAACAGCCCATATTCATGCAAACAATTAAGCGAGAGAGAAATCTTTCTATTTTGGAAAGATATCACTGGCAAAACATTGAATAGTGGTGGCAACAGGTATCCAAGAAAAAGAAGGCAAGTGACTTAGCTGTGAAGAAAATCAAAAGAAAAAGCTTCAGAAAAAGCTCGACTTTGAGGTAAATCGATATTATGTATTGGAAATATGCTTGATTTCTCGATATCTTTATTCAAAAGGCTTGCAATATTCTTTAGTTTGTCAATTCTATTAGAATCAATAATTAAATATTAAATTTCTACAAATGTAATCAACTTAGAGCCGAGTCGATTTCATGTAAATCAATCATCCTTTCTCTATGAAACTAGGGCCTTATCGGCCAACCATGTATGCTTCTAGTTATGCATTGTTTTTTTATCCTATTGGCATGCTGGCCAAGCTTGGTCAAGCCAAGATTATCATATATTTTTGCCTCTTTCTATATTGTCATGCATGTGAGTTTATCTAGCCACTCTATGGATATTCGTATTAAATCTAAATAGCAGAAATTGTATTGTTGAAAGCAATGTAAAGTAAAATATGTTGATCATTCCCTTTAGGGAAATGATTGTATTACCTCCATGATTTTGAGTGTTAATTTTTTTAATAATATTTGCTATCACAATCAACTAGGCCAAATGATTGAGGCCGCACCCTTTGGGTGTATATATTTTATTAGAATATCAGAGCAATATGAAACCATCGCGCTTGTTTATTAAGTTTACATCATTTACCTTGAACGATGGAGGAATAGACTTATCATTCCAACCCTTGCATTTGTTGAATCGATCTACAAGATTGACTAGCAGCATGTTTTAAATCATAGGTTAAACATTACATGTCAGGATATATATACCATTAAAGGGAATTCATCAAGAATCAACCTTTGTTACTGTTTATGGTAAACTGAACAGTCGATTTACTATTGGTCATTCTTGGAACGACGTGTGATTTGATCATTTATTCTTTTCTTGCAAACCACAATAGAAACATGGGTTTCTTTAAAACCCTAGAAATAATGAAATTGTTTCAAGACTCTTATGATTACTTTGGTCTTAAATCGACAAGCATGTCAATCTATACATTATTGCATAGAGGAAATTAGTATCATTTATATGTTGAATACCAGAGTGATGGAGATTTTGTTCTTTTGTATGAAGTACTAGATATCCTGAAATTTGTTAACGAAACATAAATGGCAATGGAAACTTGTAAAATCCATCAAACAACATCATTTTTTTATAAACAATATTTTTTTAGTTGCAAACAACATCATTTTGTTATAAATAATATTTGTTTAGCTACAAACAACATTGTTTTGTTATAAACAATATTTTTTTAGCTGCAAACAAAATCATTTTGTTATAAACAATATTTTCTTAGTTACAAATAGCATTATTTGCTATAAACAATATTTGTTTAGCTACAAATAGCATCATTTTGTCATAAACAATTTATGTTTTCCTACAAATAACATTGTTTAGCTACAAACAACATTGTTTAACTACAAACAGCTTTGTTTTGTTACAAATAGCATATCAGTATGTGGAAACTATTTAAATAGACTTGATCTCAGTTCTTTTACTTCTTGTATTTCTGACAAATGATATGACAATTTTGTAACATTAATTGGAGCTGAAGCAATCTAATATAATGGTTTTATTTTAGAATGTATGCACAAATTAATAACTTAAATTGGTACATATATGTGTATGCACACATACCTTCATCTATGTACATACACATACTTGTGACATACCTTCTTTTATTACTTAATAAATTCATTCTTAAATGAATAATGATTTATGTTGAATGTAATCATGTCTCATGTCTATGAAATGATTGGATAATTTATTGATCAATTCCATTTGAGTCATTTTTCTGATTATTTATTTAATGAGGAAATAAGTAGACTAAATTACTTTTCCATAGATATGTGTGTAAAGAATATTCTCTTAATTGAGTAGAATAGCAACACCTAAGTAGACTAGAGCACCTCAGGGTTTAGGGTTTAGGGTTTAGGGTTTATGCTTGGCCAAGCAATTAGCCCATTATGTATGTATGGACTTTGTGATAACACTCTCTGCCATTCCTAGCATAGATCTTGCATTTTTCTAACTCATAGATAGAGATGCATGTTGATGTATGGGCATGCACCAGATTCCACCTTGTTGACTGTTCTCTTGCTAAACTTTTCGTGCAGGGTCAGGTATTCTTCAAGTTGGAAGAATTCTGGGGAAGTGTAAGCTTTGTGGTTGGCTAGTAAAGCGCTTCAACCATGTTCTTGTTCACCAGTGGAGGCGAGCGTCAAGAGGAAACCTTGGATATTTTCAAGAATAACTTGTTCTATGATGTAACCTTGATGTAAAATTTGTATATTGTATTGACTTTGTGGCCTATGAGCCAAGTCAACATGGATATTATAATTTACATTGAAATTGAATATATATATATATATATATGAATCATTTTAATTAGACATGTGTTGCTATGATTGAAAATAGCTGCTTAGTTATGTCTTTTTAAAATTTAATATTCATAATCTCATTTGCAATAATATAATTAAGTAATAATTAGAATGGGTTATTACATTTGGTAGTGGAGCTTAGGGTTCAACTCTAGGCCTTTTGAGTCTACCATAGCCATGACTAGGGGATAGTTGACCCTTGACCAAATTTAGTTGTCTTGAGAATTGATTGAACTTGGATTGAATGCAGGTATGGGAAGGTCTAAGTTAGGATGATGGAAAGGGAAGACCATTAGGACCTCAAACAAGAAATTCATAATGGAAGAAAATTCCAAGATTAAGATTCAACCCGAGATTCCCGATGATGAGACTCTAGCATAAGCCCTCACATAACTTAAGTTGGAGAGAGGCAAGAAGATTGAGGAGAAGAAAACTCCTAAGATTAAGAAGCTCGTCACAATTATAGATTGGCCCCTAGGGTGTGGACCAAATGCACCCTTGTTAACTAAAGAGGAAAAGGAGAGTCTGCATGCTCAACCATTCTATTCTAAAAAATTTGATGTAAATTCTGACAAGGGCCTAGAGGAGTTTCCTCTCTTTGAGAGCGATAAAACTAAATAATGTAACTAGAAGCTTATGTAAATAAGGATCTATTGAGCCACATCTAATATAAATAAGGTAAGGTGTTATTTTTGGTGTGTTCAAAATGAATAACTCCAAAATATGTTTACAATGCATGAATGTGTATGTTCTTAATGAATGAGTGATATATGCATGTGTATGTAATGTTATGTAGAATAAGAGCGTTTATTCATAGAACCCAATGTTAAGTTATGATAGATGTGAAATGTGATGCAAGTCAAGTGTGAATCAACATGGTTACCACTAGGAAAGAGACGGGTGGTAGTGGGTCAAACAATGGACCAAACAAGAGGCTAGAAAAGATTCTAGAGATTCTGAATAGGTAGGAGGCTTGTATGGACACGTAGAACATGAGGTTCGAGTGGCACGTGAGGACTGGGTTCATAGGAATAAAAAATTCAATCAAGCGAACAGTGGTCCAGGAGAAGGCCCTCGAGGTCGAATTGAGGAAGAACTTGGAAAAGATCTCAAAAGAATAGCACCACCTAAGTTTGATGGTAAGGCACAGATCATTGAGATGGAGAAATACTTTGGGTTCTATAACCTATCCAACCAAACTAAAGTGGCATGGGCTATGTATCAACATTAAGGAGAAGCAACCACTTGGTGGAACAATGAAAAGTCAAAAAGGAATCTTCAGCCTACTAGGATTACTTGGGAGCTCTTCCTCCAATATTTTAGGAAGAGATGGTTACCGTAGCTGTTTTTCAACAAGAAGGTGACAAAAGTTCAAAACCTAACTCAAGGGAGCATGACTATGACCCAATCTTGGGAAAAGCTCACCAATCTACTCAAGTATGTGCCCCAATATTAGGGATACAAATGTTTCCATATTCAGAAGTTCATATTGGGACTTAGACCTCACATTGGAGCAAAAGTGGACATGCGTGATCCTCTCACCATGAATGAAGTTTTCATAAAGGCCACCAAACAAGAGAAAAAATTGTAGCAGTTATCTAATTACCATAATAATGAAAATCCTAAGTTGTGGTTTGGGAGCAAGAAGTCTCATAAAGGAGACAAGAACCATCAAATCCATAATATTAAGAGGGGAAGTGAGTCATGGGAGAAAGGTGAAGGTGATAATGGTGGATAGAGCGAGAAGGAAAATAATAACAAAAGAAAAGATGACCAAAAGCAGAAGGGTTTTAGAGAGGACAAGCTAGGAGGTCGCAAAGGTCCTCACAGTAGGTATTGTACTTGTGGAGGTGATCATTATGCCTCAAATTGTCCACAACGGTCAAAGTCACGAAGGGAAGGAAACTATTAGTAGTCTCAACATCATCAGATCCACGTTATAGTAGACAACAAGCAGGCAGAGTATCAGGCTTCGCCAATTTAGTTGATGGGTAAGCTCTATGGCAAAACTATCTCTATTTTAATTGATACTGGAGCTATTGAATGTTTCATATATCCTAGAGTAATATCCAAGATACCTATTAGGCCTGGATACATGGAAAACTCATGGATAGTCCAATATGGAAACCAAGCAAAGTGGAGGGTAGATACCTGTCTCTTTTGAAACGAGTTAGAGCTTCCAACCTTCCAAACTCAGGTCAACCTATATGTGGTACCTTTAAGCTCATATGATGTAATTGTGGGAATAAATTGGTTAACTGAGCATAAGGATATAGTGAACTGTGAGGATAAGGTAGTTAATTATCTGGATGATTATGGGAACCCAGTTGAGATTTTTGAGATGCAAAGACCCTTAGAGCTTAGACAGATCTCTACTATGCAACTCAAAAAGGCTCATCAGAAGGGATGTGTTATTTATGTTGTGCATATTAGTAACCTTGATAGTAAGGAACCATATCTAGATGATTACGCTATTCTCAAGGAGTTCTGAGATGTATTCCCTAATGAACTCATGGAGTTACCTCCGAAATGGGAATTTTACTTCTCTATTGACCTTGTAGCAAGAGTTGAGCCTCAATCCAAAGCACCTTATTGCATGACTACCATCAAACTATGAGATGAAGGCCCAGTTAATGGAATTATTGAACAAAAGGCTCATAAGACCCAGTGTGTCTCCTTGGGGAACACTAGTTATCTTTATGAAAAAGAAGTATGGGACCTTGCATCTATGTATAGACTATCGGATGTTGAACAAGGCGACCATCAAGAATCAATATCCACTCTTAAGGACCAATGAGTTGTTTGACCAGATGAAGGGAGCCACAATGTTCTCCAAAATTGATCTTTGATTAGGATACCATCAGTTGAGAATAAAGGAAGAAGATATTCCGAAGACTTCCTTTTGAACTCAGTATGGAAATTACGAGTTCACGGTGGTACCTTTTGGTTTGACTAATGCACCTACAACTTTTATGAACCTCATGAATAACTTGTGTTCAGAGACTATTTGGATGACTTTGTTTTGATCTTCATTGATGACATCATAGATTACTCAAAGTCTGTTGAAGAGAATGAAAGGAACTCGAGGATAGTTTTACAATGGTTGAGAGAAAAGACACTCTTTGGGAAGCTATCTGAATGCTCATTTTATCAAGACAAGATGCACTATCTAGGCCATATTATTTCAACTGAGGGAGTCTTTGTAGACCCCAAAAAGATCAAAGAGATTGTGGAATGGCTAGTGCCTCAAAATGTGTCATAATTTTATAGCTTCATGGGCCTTGCAATATATTATAGAAATTTTGTGCAAGGGTTCTCCCAAATTGCATCTCTAATTACATCAATCCAAAGAAAGGGAACATTGTTTGAATGGACTGAGAAATGTGAATAGGCACTCCAACTCCTAAAGGAGAGGATCATTGCAGCACCAATGCTAACCATCCCTAATCCTAATGGAATATTTACTATAATCATAGATGCTTCAGGAGAGGGATTGGGGGTGGTACTAATGCAAGACAGACGAGTGGTAGCATATGAATCAAGGAATCTTAAACAACACGAGGTGAATTATGCACCACATGATTTAGATTTGGCCACAATAGTTCATGCCTTGTAGATGTGGAGGCATTATCTCTTAGGGAAGCCATTTGAGCTCAAGACATACCACTTGGGATTGAGATACATTTTTACTCAACCAAACCTTAATGCACGACAAAGAAGGTGGTTGGAATTCCTTAGTGAGTATGACTTTAGAATAGAGTATATAAAAGGAAAAGAGAATAGAGTGGCTAATTCTCTTAGTAGATGAAGACATCTGATAGCCATGATCATGAAAAGGTCTAATTTGAGATAACAGGTGATACAACACTTGCTAGGGGATGAGCACTACAAAAGAGTGAAAAGCACCCTAGCAGAGAATCCATCAGATCGTTAGTTCGATGCGTATGAGATTGAACCAGATGGCATTTTGAGATACTAGAGAAGAATGTATATTCTAGACTCTGGAGAACTGAGGAAGTTGGTTCTAGAAGAGGTTCATAATGCACCTTATTCTAGACACCTTGGAGTATCCAAGATGATCGTAGAATTGAAAACTTTGTACTTTTGGCCTAAACTCAAGAAGGATGTAGTGGAGTACATAGCCAAATGCTTAGACTGCTAGCGAGTAAAGGTTGAGCATGCACATCTAGCGAGGCTATTGTATCCTCGGGATATACTTGAGTATAAATGGTAGGTGATTAGTATGGACTTCGTACAGGGGTTACCTTTGAGTAAGAATCGACATGATGTTATCTTGGTTGTGATCGATAAGTTGACCAAGGTGGCGCACTTGATTCTAGGAAACCTTAAGGATGGATTGTTGACCCTATCCAAGAAATTTTTCTAGGAGATCTTCCTCATGCATGGAGTGCTAGAGACTATCATTTCTGATAGAGACACCCAGATGACCTCAAGATTTTGGACAACCCTGAATGCCGCATTAGGAACCAAGTTAAATTTTAGCTCAGCTTATCATCCTCAAACTGACAGGAAGATAGAGAGGGTGACTCAAGTAGTTGAAGACCTCCTCTGAATGTGTTGCATGGACCAACAATATAGGTGGGAACAATACTTACTATTGGTAGAGTTTTCTTGCAATAACTCTTTTCACACATCCTTAGGTATGGCACCATTCGAAGCTCTTTACCAGCAAAAGTGTCAAACACCTATCAGTTGGGATAGATTGGAAGACAAGATCATATTAGGACCTAAAAAGCTCAAAGAGATGGAAGAAAAAATGAGAGTTATTAAGAGCAGACTGAAAGGGGTGGAAGACCAATAGAAAATTTATGCCAACAAGAATATAACTCTTAGATAGTTTGTGGCAGGGGATAAAGTTTTCTTAAGAGTTTAGCCTCATAAAAGTTCCATTTTCTTTGAAAAGTCTTCCAAGTTGGCCCCAAGATATGTGGGTCTATTTGAAGTCTTGGAAGTGATCAACCCAGTTGCTTATAGACTTTCTCTACCACCTACTCTGGCTCGACTTCATAATGTGTTTCGTGTTTCCTTTCTTAAGCCATATCACCCTAATGTAGCTCATGTGCTTGATTGGCAATCCTTGCAGGTACAAGATCTAGGAGTGGTGCTAGTGGAGCCCATTAGAATCCTAGATAGATGCAACATTAAGTTGTGGAGTAGAGATATTGCTTAGTTTAAGGTCCAATGGGACTAGTATTCAGAAGACAGTGCTACTTTGGAGGATGCGGAAGAAATAGAACGCTCCTTCCCACATTTGCTTTCTTAAGAAAGAGACTTTGATAGATTTTTTTGAAAATTTTGGATTGAAATATTATAATATTTTGGCTTGGAACAGTATGATATGATATTGAAATAGACATATATGCTTTAATTATGACTAGCTAGACATCATGACAATGTCTCTTCCAAGAGGGGAAGGATTCCATAACCCAATTTTTATTGCATTTAAATTATAATGTGATAAATATAAATATTGAGAAAATTCAATATGTTGAATGAAAATTTTGATGAACTATGCAAGTGCAAGTGTGTGCAAATGTAGGGAAATAGGTTGAAGGATGAGAACATGGTTGAACTAGGATTGTTTAGTCAGATCGAATAGTAAGCTTGATGGAATCTGGGTGCACACACCATAAAATAGCATGATGATTGCATTTGAAAATTCATATAGGAGACTATATTAATCTGACTTTAAATGATTTGATGATTGATAAGGTAGACTTGTGAAATGTAATACAAGTGAAATTCTTATTTAATTGTCTATCTTGATCTTGTGATTTGAGAATTTAAAATAAAATGATAGTATGAATTGAAATATAAATGAATGTATGCATTTCAAAAAGGCTTATTTAAAGGATAAGAAAAGCCACTTCCTTTAAACATTATTGTTTGAAATAAAAATAAATTTTCATTAATATTTAAATGTTGATATATGTACATGTAAACATACATATATACAAATATGTATATATATATATGCACATACATATGTACGTACACACACACACATATATATATCAAAGAACATACATATGTGTGCAAATAAACATAAATATAAATATATATATATATAATATATATATATATGTATATTTATATTCCTTAAAGAAAACCAATTTGGAATAAAAAATTATTACTATCATATTGATAGAATTAAAATGAAATCATGAGGAGATCTCATAAGGTCATGGCCTATATTCAAATTATGGCCAAGTAATTAAAACTTGATATAGTCCAAGGCAGCAAAATTAATGCCTATTATGAAAGAAATGGCCCATATTCATGCGAACAAGTAAGAGGGAGAAATCTTTCCATTTTGGAAAGATATCACTAGAGAAACATCGAATGATGGTGGCGACGGGTATCCAAGAAAAAGAAGGCAAGTGACTCGACTGTGAGGAAAATCAAAAGAAAAAGCTTGGGAAAAAGCTCGACTTTGAGGTAAATCAATATTTTGTTTTGGAAATATCCATGATTTCTTAGTATCTCTATTCAAAAGGCTTGCAATATTCTTTAGTTTGTCGATTCTTTTAGAATCAATAATTAAATGTTAAATGTCTAAAAATGTAATCAGCTTAGAACCGAGTCAATTTCATGTAAATCGATCATCCTTTGTCTATGAAACCAAGGCTTTATCGGTTGACTATGTATGATTCTAGTTATGCATTCTTTTTTTATCCTATCAACATATTGGTTGAGCTTGGTTGAGCCAAGATTGCCATATATTTTTGCCTCTTTCTATATTGTCATGCATGTGAGTTTATCTAGCCATTCTATGGCTATCCGGATTAAATTCGAATAGCAAAAATTGTATTGTTTGAAAGCGATGTTAAGTAAAATATGTTGATTGTTCCCTTTAGGGAAACGACTGTATTACCTCCATCATTTCAATTGTTACTTTTTTTATAGCATTTTCTATCTCAATGGGCTAGGCCAAATGATTGAGGCTGTACCCTTTGGGTGTACAAATTTGATTGGAATCTCAAAGCAATACAAAACCATCACTCTTGTTTATTAAGTTTGCATCATTCACCTTGAATGAAGGAGGAATGGACTTATCATTCCAACCCTTGTATTTTTTGGATTGATCTACAAGATCAACTAGCCACATGTTTTAAATCATAGGTTAAACATTGCATGTCAGGCTATATATACCATTAAATGGCATTCATTAAGAATCGACCTTTGTTATTGTTTATGGTAAACTAAATAGTCAATTTACTGTTGGTCATTCTTCGAACGACAAGTGATTTGATCATTTATTCTTTTCTTATAGACCACAATAGAAAACATGGGTTTTTCTAAAACCTTGGAAATAATGAAATTGTTTCAAGACTCTTATGATTACTTTGGTCTTAAATCAACAAGCATGTCAATCTATACATTATTGCACAGAGGAATTAGTATCATTTATATGCTGAATACCAAAGTGATGGAGATTTTGTTCTTTTGTATGAAGTACTAGATAGCTTGAAATCTACTAACAAAACTTAAATGGCACTAGAAAAATTTAAACTCCATCAAATAGCATCGCTTTGTTATAAACAATATTTATTTAGCTGCAAACAACATTGTCTTGTTATAAACAGTATTTGTTTAGCTGCAAACAACATCATTTTGTTATAAACAGTATTTGTTTAGCTACAAATAGTATCGTTTTGTTATAAAATGTTTTTTCTTAGCTACAAATAGCATTGTTTGTTATAAATAGTATTTTTTTAGCTGCAAACAACATCATTTTGTCATAAACAGTTTATGTTTTGCTACAAACAGCTTTGTTTTGTTACAAATAGCATATTAGTATGTGGAAACTATTTAAATAGACCTGATCTCAGTTCTTTTACTTCTTGTATTTCTGACAAACGATATGACAATTTTGTAACATTACTTGGAATTGAAACAATCTGATATAATGGTTTTATTTTAGAATGTATGCATAAATTAATAACTTAAGTTGTCACATATATGTGTATGCACATAGACCTTCACCTATGTACATACACATACTTGTGACATACCTTCTTTTGTTACTTAAGAAATCCATTCTTAAATGAATAATGATTTACATTGAATGTAATCGTGTGTCTTGTGTATGAAATGATTGGATAATGTATTGATCAGTTCCATTTGAATCATTTTTCTGATTATTTATTTAATGAGGAAATAAGTGGACTGAATTATTTTTCCATAGATATGTGTGTACATAATATTCTCTTAATTGAGTAGAAGAGCAACACCTAAGTAGACTAGAGCACCTCAGGGTACATGCAGCTAGAGGTTAGATAGTTGTTATGGAATAACTGTGTTGATGAAAGTTACCATTCGGGATGGATGCTGAAATGGAGTTCAGAGAGTATGGGTTTTTGTTTTATCCAAAACCTATCATTTGTTGTTGTAACTTAATTTTTATGCTTGGCCAATCAATTAGCCCATTATGTATGTATGGATTATTTGATAAAACTCTTTGCCATTCCTAGCATAGATCTTGCATTTTTATAGCTCATAGATAGAGATACATGTTGATGTATGGGAACGCACAAGATTCCACCTTGCATATTTTTCTCTTGCTAAAATTTTTGTGCAGGGTCGGGTATTCTTCAAGTTGGAAAAATTTTGTGGAAGCGTAAGCTTTGTGGTTAGGCGGTAAAGTGCTTCAACCATGTGAGCGTCAAGAGGAAACCTTGGATATTTTCAAGACTATCTTGGTCTATGATGTAATCTTGATGTAAAATTTGTATATTGTATTGACTTTGTGGCCTATTAGCCAAGTCAACTTGGATATTGTAATTGACATTGAAATTGAATATATATATATGACTCATTTTAATTAGACATGTGTTGCTATGATTGAAAATAGCTACTTGGTTATGTCTTTTAAAAATTTAATATTCATAATATGTCATTTGCAATAATATAATTAAGTAATAATTAGAATGGGTTATTACACAAAGGCCTAAGAGACCATTCATTTATTTGACTCCAGCTAGTCCTTCTCCTAAGAGAATTTGTTCTATTAATGGTAATCCATCTAATAGTGACTCTCCTTATCTTTCCAAGGCTCCCTCTTATAGAGCGATAGCCCATACTTATAATACTAGAAAGAATAAATTAAATGTTAATCAACCTACTTCTTTACCACCTTCTCAACCAAGTCTTCCTTCAATACCTAAACCCACTACTAAAGCACCTGGTGATTATGATTTGGTCGAGCAACTTCGTGTTACTTCGGCCAAGATCTCACTATGGGACTTGCTTTAGTGTGCTCCAATTTATCAAGGTATGCTTTCAAGAACCTTTGCAAAAGATCCTCTTGTCTTCTTCTGCTAGGACGGCGGATGTTAATGCATTGATATCCCATATTCATGTGGATTCGTCGAATATTATGTTTTATCTACAAGAACTCGCACCTCCAAAAGTACAAAAGCAAATAGATCATTTGATGATAATAACTAGCATTAACAATATCGGTATTAGATGTACTCTCATTGACACTGGTTTGGCACTCAACGTATGTAGCATTGATCTATTGCCTAAGATTGAAATTGATTCATCTTCTCTTGCTGCTTCTTTCATATGCATCTGTGGGTTTAATAATGTCGATTAGCATGCCCTAGGCATGATAGTCTTTCCTTTGAGGTTGGGACCCATTACAGTACCCACCCTTGTATATGTTATGTCAGAAAAGTTACCATATAATCTTCTCCTTGGTAGACCACAAATTCATGCCATGGGTGCAGTTGCACCTACCTTGCATAAATCTATTAAGTTTATTCATAATAATCAAGTAGTCACAATCAGGTTTGACCCCGATGCTATACACTTATGTGAGATGGAAGCCATCGGTTAGGCTTCAATTGTGCTTACTATTATCCCTTCAATATCTTCCAATGCGTTGAAATATGCTCTAATAGTACCTATTACAAAGAACACTCTTGAGGAAAATGTCCCTAAAGAGGATTATTCTACATCTTCTCATGAAAATGTGTGTCTTGGTGATGATTAGGGTTCCTTAGAATTTACAGATTCCTTCGTTAGGGAATATAAAGTAGACCTGATCCACTTAGACCTTTCAATAACATCATCCAAACCCATTATCAAAGATGATTATTCTTCTTTATCATGGGATAATGTGAACACAAATTGTAATGTTCTTAATGTTGATCCTCCCCCTTTCGAGGAATATGATCATGCTTTTGTTAAAGAGGCTAATGTTGGAAATCCTATCAAGAAGGATGATGGTGATCCCATAGAAGAGTACGGTCCCCATTGCTGGAATAATGCTCTCTATGAAGATCCTCCTCATTCTCAATATTTGCAAACACATTATGGCCCTAGCTTTAAACTTGTCTCTAAATATGGATATGGGTGTAAAGGTTGTGGGCGTAATGAACAACGCATCCAGGTCCCTATAGAATGTGTACCTCGTAAACATAATTTGGGGCTTTGTTGCTCGTATGAATGATCTAAATGGAAACCATGGTTGAATGTCAACATGATTCCCACTCAACCTCATTCTCTTGAAGTGATCCATCCTCCATTAATGATAATAAGTTTCCACAATCCATATCATAAATTTGTATTGCTTTTGGATTTGAATTTTTCCAAATTTTTTAGCATCCAGAAGCAATACAGATTCATCCTCCATTGTCTGTTGTCTTTGTTTCTTCTTCTTGTGAGCAGACAAACTTTTCTCCAAAAGAGAAAGGGTTGCTTCGTACTCCTCACTCTTTGTCAAAGCAAGAACATATTTTGTTGAGGCTTCTTAAAGCCAACTTAATTACTCTTCCTCATACACAAGAAATTTCACAAACATGATAAAGCAAAACATTATTTTTTTGCATACCATCAAGTGCCTGGCCATTCTACTAGTGAAGGTAAGGCCTTGAAGGACAAAATAAAACTTCTTGATTCTAGTGTCATCACTCTTTCATCTATTGATGTACCTTCCTTTTCTTCACATGATAAGTGGTATTGAGGTCTACCTCTATCCTTTCCATTCTAAGCATCTTCTCATGAGATTCTTACACCTCCCTTCTATTATGTTGTTGCCCATTATGTGGCAATTGTAGCTTTACTTGCTTATTGTAATTCATGGTCATACACTATTGTGTGCAACCATACTCTCTCTGTGGTGGCAACACAATAGTATCTTCCATAGTTCTCCTTCCCTGTATGTTACGGGGAAGTGATAACTGCTTATGGAGATGTGTGTCCTTCTTAAGGACCCCCTCTCTTCTCTATTTCTTTCAATTGGAGTGTTCATTTGAATGGGACCCTTGATGTCTTGAAGGGTTCCTGGTCAAAGGAACCCCCTTTGAAAGCCTTATTCTCAAATGGATTCATTGGTATCTTACAATATTTGATATTTGACGTCCCTGTGTCTAGCTTGGGGGCAGCCAAACTAGACTTGTCTTATATCTTTGTGTCTAGCTTGGGGGCAGCTTGACTAGACCTATCTTTTCTATGAATATCCTACAACATAGTTTATAGCAACCATGATCTTATCTAATTAGTATTTCCCTATAGGACTGAGAACCTATAGAGCTCCTTTGCATCAAGCTTTCTTGGCAAGACTGAGCACCTCGTCAAGATTTTCTTACAGGATCGAGAACTTGTAAGGATCTTTCACATCAAACTTTGCAGGACCGAGAACCCATAGAGATCTTTCATGTCAAACTTTACAGGACTGATAACCTATGAAGCTCTTCCTTCCTTGTAGGAATTTTGTTCAAATTTTGCAGGATCAAGAACCCATGGAGCCAATTCTGCAAGACTGAGAACTTGTAGAGCTTTTGTTCAATTTCTGCAGCATCGAGTACCTATGGAGCCATCTCTCTCTTTTCTTCATGTCTAGGTATATACTGGATCAAAGAACTGCATCTCCTTCATCTTGAGTATATGCTCTTTCTCTCTTCGACATTGATTGCTTCCCTATCTATTGTATGCATTCTTCTCTTGGAGCAACCAATCCTTATATTCTTATCTTCGCTTAAGAATTCTTCTGTGTTATTTCTTAATTTGGGGACAACGCATAGTACTGAGACAACCTTCTACATCAAGGTCTCTTTCACTCTATTGACTCAAATCCTTTAGTTTGTGTATGTGTGTATGTGTTATCCATGTGTTTATATGTTCTAACCCTATGATGTAATGATTTTTTATGTTCTAAACTTGTTGTCATGTGCAGATCTTTCTTATCTAATGCATTTGTTTTGTAGGTCTTCATCTTGGGGCATGCTTCCTTGGTTCAAAGAGTTATTTGCTTCCTCTACAATATCCTTTTGGAACCATGATGTTATTTATGTTTAGTAGATTTCCTTTTACATGCATATTAGTGTAGATTCATATTCCTGCTAAAGTGGGGGAAAAATGTAATGTCATAAAAATTGTACCCCTTGCAATTTCACATGCATTCTTGTATCCACTTTAGTGTCTACTCCCTTAGTATTTGTGTAGGCTCATTTTAGCCCCTGCATCAGCCTTTTTCCCCTTTCAGGATGCTCAGGACCCCTTTTCAACAACTACCCTTTTTGTGTTAGCTTTACGTCGAACCATGTGCTTTTCTCATTCTCTTTGTTTTGTAGCTTGATGTGTCTACACACTAGCATGTTGCGCAAACGTCCACGCACTGCGCTAGCATCCCACAACATATTGATGTTCAAACGGTCATTTCTTTGGGTGCCTTACCACTTGTCAGCTTATTTTTTCAGTGGTAACGACCCAAGATGCCTTGTAACAGCTTGAGAACCTTCTTTTCCCTCCTATTCTCTCTTTAAATTCTATATTTTCACTTCATTTGGTCTTCTAGCTTCTCTCTAGATTATTGGATTACCTCTTGAACATTCGCTTGTCTTGCTCTTGATATCTTGCTTGCACAACTCTCTACAACTTGCTACAACAACACTCTCAAGATCTTGCAACACTCTTTGCAACTCTCTTGACTCTCACAACTTTATCTCTATCCTTAGCTTCCTCAAGCCTTGCAAGTGATATCTATCTTGTGCCTTGTATCTTTGAGCATCCTAGGATTTCTTACATTCCATATCTATTGCATCTCTAATTTATGATACAGGTTCTCCTCCTTGAGCAGAAATTTATTTTATCACTCTTGTGTTTATTTCATTTTTTCTTATTATTTCTCTCTATCTATCTAGTTGTCTATGGAGGTGGGAACATCGAAATGGGGGTTTGACTGAGGCAAGCCCCTAAATAGCCCCAACATTTTTTCTCGATCTTATGTGTGCAAGTGTTGAAGATATTTACTTGTGGGAGGCTTCATTACTTGGGTTGTTGTAAGAATTTTCTATCTCTTATTCTCTTGCCTTATCATCTATATTTCACTTAGTTTACTTTACTTTATTTCAGTTCTATTACTTTCTATCATTTTCTCGCATTCTGGAAGTTCTTAGTAATCAGATTGTTAGTAGCCACTTTGTTGTTTTCTATGACATTCTCAGTTATTGGTCTATACGAGACACCAGCATGCCTTGGGGATGCCAGTGTACCACGCTGACATCTGTATTTTGTGCTTCTATCCTTTGGCCAAAAACTTCTTAGTCTATCTAAAAAACCTTTGTGATCTACTCTTTTTCATTATGGAACTCTTGCCTTTTTACCTTGTCACTTGAGCATTATTCCTTGAGATAGTTTAAGGTAGTTCGTTCCATGGGACTCTCTTAAGAATAAAGATACTTGTGAGAAGTGAATCTCCCCTCTCTACAAGAGCAATAGGTAATTTAAATTATGGAGCACTTGTTGATTTCCTAAGATCATCAAAATAAGTATGTTGATGCCAAGAGAATAGATTAATATTTCTCAGTGGATGATAATGTCTTTTTGAGAGTGTGATTATGTAAGATCCCAATCCATTATAAAAATTTCCTAAGCTCACACCATATTTTTTTGGAAATTTTGAGATCCTTAAGAGTCATGGTCCTATTACCTATCGCCTTGCCATACTACCTAGTCTTTTCACATCCATGATGTGTTTCGTGCTTAAGTTCTTAGGTAGTATATTTTAGATGTGACCCATGTTCTTTATTAGGGTTCCTTGTAGTTAGATGAGGTTGGGTAGTTTTCTTTGGAGCTTGTGCATATTCTCTAACATTAGAGGCTGACACTTCGATATCAAAAGTTGGATCAGGTAAGGGTCAAATGGGACCTAGTTAATGATAATTTAGCGACTTGGGAGGATACAATGCAATTAGAAGTTTTATATCACCATATTTTTTAGAATTCCAAGAGTAATCCTATTCCTAGTGGGGGAGGATGTAATTCCTCTAGCATTTTCATTATGATAGTCTTGATATAAAATTGAGACTTATTGATCAATGTACTTTATTATTTTCTATTATATTTAGATGCATTGATTTACATGTTATATGATGTTGTACTTGTTGGTTGGTTATGATATGTTTTGACTATTATATATGGTATAGGTATATTTGATACATGCATTGAATATGTAGGTACAATGTAAATTTCCCACCTAAATATGTAATTCTGAGTTATTCCCTAGTGGCAGTTTTTTTGGATATGTCACATTGGGCCTTTTCATTGTTATTTTTTTATTGTACTCAAGTTGAGTATGAGATTTGTTATGTATGACCCTATGTTAAACTAGATCTCTATCGGAGATGATATTAGAGTTTGTTTTTGTTGTGAGTTACTCATAATTGTGTGATTCTAATTTAATGGTCTAATTTCTTATTTTCTAATAAATCTATTCGATGAATTAAATGATTGCATATTGTCTAGTGAAATATTTATATGAGCTAGAAAAAGGGGAAAATAAGCTTGAGTTATTTATGTTTGAAAGATTTCATTTGGGATAGGAATGCATATAAATTAAATTAGTTATTTTATTTAAATATTGCAATGAAGTAATGTTGAATATCTTATTTTTCTCAAATATATTTTTATGGAAAAAGAATGGGACAAACATGATTAAATAAAAATAGGAAAAAAGAGAAAAGAAAAAAATAACTTAAGCTTTTCATTCATTCCTGTTTTGAAAGGAAAAAATCTATCCAAAAACCCTCATCTTGAAAATTTAAAATTGGTGGAAATTGGTGACCTTGGATTGGAGACTTGGGATTGGAATTTGTATTGGGATAATTAAAAGGTGCTTGGATTTTGTGTGTGTTTTCATTACCAAACAGTGAGAAATTGAAAATAAATTAAAAATTTTGTGATTGAAATTGAGGTATTTATCTCTTTCCTTTTTTTATTGAGTCTATTTGAATTTTGGATGTCATGCTCACCCTTAAGGTAGCATAGGACTTCCTTTGTAGATTTAAATTGGAGAAAATAGAGAAATTTTAATTATTTATAGAAATTTTAAAAATATCCATTTTGTGTCCTCATTATGGAAAATCTTTTAAAAATCCTTGGAATATAAGCTTTGTTTCATAAAATAGTTGATCATATTTGAACCAAAGTATAACTATTTGTTCTTATAAAAAATATGGCAATAAAAAATTAGAAAATTGAGCTCTCATTATGGAGTTTGAAGGTAATTTGTTGATTTTCATGTAAAAGATCTAAATGGAAAAATTTGAATGTTAGAATTGAACTTGGATGATTTGAAATGGGGAAATTCATGTCTCCTCCATGAATTTTCATTGTGAATGTTTTTAAATCATGCTCAAATTTTTGTGTGCCAAAATTTTGTGCCTTGTTTCTTGTACCATATTCAATTATGTTAAGTTGTAAAGAACCTAGGATGGAGGTATTAGAGAGTAGAAGGGAAGTGGCTCCTAATGTTTTGTGGGGTCTAAAGCAGCCCAAGTATATCTCATGTAGGAATTTACTTAATAAATGATTATTAAACATTTCATCGGGTAATTAAAATAAAATAAGATAAATAATTTGTATGACATAGCCAAAGCACTTGTATAGGATTTGTATGAGTGTATACGACATGCTAGCTCGAGGAGGTTCAATCCTTGTTGATTGGGTAATCTCATCTATTATGAGAGGTGAACTCAATTTCTCTTTGCCAACACCAAAGGTTATTGAGATGGCACTTCCTACCTCCTCTCAAGGAACTCATCCGTGTGGGTATTGGAGTTTGTACTAGATGAGTGTACTTATCCTTACCCACCATGTTTTGTTGGTTGAGTGATTCTTGTATGATGTGTATGTTATGTGTATACTCCATGTTTTTCATGTGTGTAAGCCTTACTCCCATGTGTTTGGTGTGAGTGTGCTTGTGTCCCATATGAATATCTCATAATATGATGGGGTGGACCTAAAGGTACCACATGATTGGATGGAATGAAACAACCATTGGGGACTAGAGGATCTTGGAAAGAGCTCTATGATCATGAGAAAAGTTGGAAAGGCTTCATCAATGTAGTGTATAAAATTGTACCCATTTATATTTTCACACTATGTTTGCATCCCCTTAATTAATTGGACTTAATTAAGCTTCTAATTTCCTAAATTATGCATTCGAAAGCCTTATTATTCCCATTTTTTGAAAGTAAAACCTATATTAAACAATTTCCAACATTAATTCAAACACCTTGGAAATTGTGTGTCCTAGATTTAGGTCCTACAACCCATTTTCCCAAGGGCGAATGGGTCCCCTTTAAGTGCTAGGACCTAATTTTTAATATGTTTTTTGTGGTATTTTAATCATTCAAATTCAAGTTTCAAATGTTGACTTGTGGAATCTATTTTTAAAAAAATTAGATAAACACCTATAAATACATAGTTATTTTATCAATTCAAATCTAAGCAACATAATATAGCATTAATGAAACTTTCACAAGAGCAAATATTATTATTAAGAGAATTGAAGAGTAGATTTATCAGTCATCTACAACAACAATCAAGATCATATCACCATGTCAAGATTCATATATGTTCATGTCATGCTTTGGAGCTAACATTGTGATGTAGGTTTCAAGCATTCAACCATCAAATCTAGTAATCAATCAAGCCAATTCATAAAAGATCCAAGCCTAAGAGAGATGTGTTAGACTTTAGTCCTCTAAGGGTAGCCATTAAGGGTTTGGTGAGTTATGACATAACATTGTTCATTCATTTCCATTTATCATCATTTCATTATCAAGGTTTAATTACCAACATGGGGTTTGGCTAAGTAAAACCCCCATTCACCCAAAAAAACACTTTTCTTTTCTCTTTATGTGTTTATATTTACAGGTGAAGAAGGAATGAAGATTGATCAAAGGAGAAATTTTGTAAAGTTGTCAAAGTTTGCAACATTGTTGTCAATCCATAGAAACTCAGAGAATTCATATTTTATTTTTGGCTTTCTGATAGTCAAACCTAGAGAAATCAAAAGCTTAGATCCAGAATCTTAGGACTGAAAAATCATATTTTGGACCCTTGCCCTAGGGCGAACAAGTCTTGTTACAGAGCTCAAAACCCACTTTTTTAGGATAGGTGCAAACTATTATGCTCTTCTCAGATTTGCTTGCAAATTGTTGTTTCTATTTCTGTTATTATAATATTCTACATTTCAAGTGTTAGTTCATGCAATTTAGTTAGTTAATACATTTTAATTTATCTCCCAAAAGTGTCAATCAGTCATTTCTGTCATAGAAAAACAACAGACCTTCATAATAGGGTTGACTCACCTCAAGTTTGAAATTTAATCCTTGGGAGATCTCTTTTTCTAATTAAATTAGGGAAAGTGTAAGTGTGTTTAAACCTTTATATCATTCCATCATTCAAACCCACATATCACAATACGCATCACACACTTACATTTTTTTGTATTTCATTTTGGTGAACCTGACATTGTACATCATAAATTTTGTTTTGGAAGTCTCTAAAACCCGAGATCTAGTATTTGCATTAGTTAGTCTAGCATCTCATTTAGGGTTTCATAATTGCATCTTGCATCATTCAAAATTGCATTTTGCGTCATCTAAAATCTCAATAATCTAAAAAATATTGCATACATATTACATTCAATTTACATAGTGGTCTGCATATTAGTGTCTTTCAATCATTTACATCAGAAAATTCAATCAATATTGTATCTCAAAAGTTGCCATTTTTCTTGTTGTTTGCCATCGAATTGCATTTGCATTTAATCATTAAATTCTAGAAATTTGTAACCGAAAGTATCTATTTGCAACTTGAAACAAAGACCTTAAACATTAACTCAGAAACTCAAACTTTAATTTTTCCAACCCCTGTGCAAAGACTCATTCGCCCTTGGGTGAATCTATCCTTGGATAGGCCAATTTCCAAATTTATGGGTATAAATATGCCTCTATCTACTTTATTCCTTTCTTTTTGCAGATCCCAGTTCCAGTTGTTGAAATCGTAGTTTTCTATAGTTGTGTGCATTCACATCAATTAGGTCAAAACAAGTGCATTGTTCAAAAGTGAAATTTGCATTTAAGAGATATCATTTTCAAGTTCTTGTATTTTAAAAAATTTAGTCAATTATCACTTCAAATCTAAAATTTGCAAACATTTTTTTCTTTTCGAACACTCAGTTTTCATAAGGTGCCATTGTAGACACTTTAAATTGTCCTAGTCGATATTGCACATCTAAATTTGATTACTAACACCATTTTCATCCCGAATCACCTCTTTTCAATCATTTAATTAAATAATCTTCATTATAATTTAACTAAATTTATCATTTTTGTTTATTAATCAAATAATAAATGCTATTTGGCTAATCCATCCCCTCTCATACTAATTTTCATCTTATTTATTGGATAATGCGAATTATTTAAATTAAACCCCTTAAGTCTTCTCATTTAATTAAATAATCCTAATTATTTAATTGAATTTCATTATCCCCATTTAATTAAATAAGTTAATTATTTAATTAAAATCCTAATTTCATCCATCTTGCACAATTAAGTAATTTCTCAAGTTACTTAATTAGCTAATTTCTCTCACCCTCCCACTTGCAAGGGAATATTCCTCCATTCGTACACCTCCAAAATGGGAAATATCTTCTAACAACTTCCTAATTTTTAGGAAGTGTGCTTCAAATCAATGAGAGCCCTTGATTAAAATCATTGATCCTTGTCAACTTACATTATCATCGATTGATGCGAATCTTTGATCCATGCCATCTCCTCTCATGGCTTTCCATCCATTGATTGATCAAATCAATCCTGACCATTGATTCAGTTATTTTTTCTATAAATATTCCTTGTTTCTATGAGAAAAGGATTCACTTCCATTTAGAGTAACTATACTACACTAAATTTTAGAGCATTCTCCATTAGCATTTCAGCATTTAGCATCCATTTTAGCTTAGATTTACATTCATTTCAGCTTATCTTTCATCAATTTTAATCAATCTTCATCAATGGAATCCATTTGAAATCTTCTTTCAACTAAGGGGTTGGGAAAGGGTTGACATTCCACGTCAATGCAGCACCAATCCCCCAATGGGATGAGGTTTGGAACATTAGATTAGTTTCCATTATGCATTTCTTGTTTGTTTCTTGTTTAATGGCTTATTTGTTTAATGTTTTCAAGTATTTCATTGGGAGCTTGACTTAACTAGTTAAATATTGGTCTATTTCATGTGGATCTAGCATATTTATCTTAGGTTATGATCATGCTAACACAAGCAAATATTTTTGGTTATTTAATATTTATGGGCCTTGCTCTACTACAAATAAAAAACAATTATGAGGACAACTCTCTTCAATGTCTTTTTCTCTTTGATATGAACTTAAGATATTTGTTGGTGACTTCAATTTAGTTTTAAATACCTCAGATAAGTGTAGGGGAATTATTCCTCTAGCTAAGATAATGGAAGATTTTAGCAATTTTGTGTTGAAAAATAAGTTATATGATTGCATTCCAAGAATGGTTCTTTTACATGGACGAATAAGAGAAAGGACTTCTATTAAATTGTTGAAAGGTTGGATCGCTTCTTGTTGTCTAAGAATTGCTTGAATGCATCTATGGATTTCTCCTCCATAGTTCACATATTAATTGTCTCTGATCAATTCCCAATTTCTTTATCTAGATTTAAGGATATAATTCTGAACAAATGTGCCTTCAATTTTGAGCTATGTGGTTTAGAGATGAAATTTTTATTCCCCTTTTGAAAAACTGGTGGTCTATTTTTCCCTTTATTGAAGGCTCCAAGATGTTCCAACTTTGCAAAAAATTGATTATTTTAAAGGAAAAGATTAAGGATTGGAATTTGAACCACTTCAAGATTTTTTTTCAAAAAAGAAAAGAGTGGAACAAGAATTATCTTCACTATATGAGGAACTAATAAAGAATGGAATGGATGGTTCAATGTTTGAGAAGGAAAAGTGTTTAAAGGATGAGTTAGAAGAAATTCTTTCTCAGGAAGAATGATATCGAAAGTAAAAATCAAGAGAATTATGGCTAAAAGAAGGTGATAAGAATATCAAAAGAAATCATGCATCTATGAAAATTAGGAGGAAGGAAAATAGAATAATTTCTATTCAATCTAAAGAGGGTAGCAGTATCTTAATAGCTAAAGAAAATATTGGGAGAGAAGCTATTAAGTTTTACAAAGGTCTCCTTGCACCTGAAAAGTAGAAAAAATCCTTTTCCGAGAATGAAATAATCAATAATATCACATGCTTGGTGAATGAGAAACAAAAATCGATGCATATGTCAAGTTTCTCTTTAGAGGAAGTGAAAAAGTTGTCTTCTTTATGGTAGCTGAGAAAGCTCTGGGTCCTAATGGATAATGTTGGCATGTTTTTTTAGAAATGCTGGGATTTTGTGGGTCAGGATGTACTTTTGGCCTTGGAAGAGTCAAGCAAAAATAGAAATATGCTAAAGGATTTAAATGCTACACTTGTGGCTTTAATCCCAAAAATATCTAACTCTTCTTCATTTAAAGACTTTAGGACAATTTCCCTTTGCAACACTATCAACAAAATTTTCACTAAAGTTATTGCAATCGGATTAGCAAGATTACTCCCTTCAATCATTTTAGAGGATCAAGTTGGGTTTGTGCCTAGAAAAGACACTCTAAAGGGGGAAATTATGGCACATGAGGTGCTTCACTCAATCATGCTAGACAAAGTACCTACTATGGTATTAAATTGGACATGATGAAAGGGTATGATAGATTGGATTGGGATTTTCTATTGGCAGCCCTGAAAAAGTTTGGGTTTTGTGGCAGTTGGTGTAAGTGGATTTACTCTTGCATTTTTGGGGCTAAATTTTTCATCATCATAAATGGTGCTCCTTGTGGCTACTTTTCCTCTACTCAAGGGGTAAGGCAAGGAGATCCCCTTTCACCTTTCCTCTTTATATTAATGGTTGAAGGTTTGAGCAAATCCATTGCTTCAGCAAGAGCTTCCAAGAGTTGGAAATGAGTTTCCATTAGTTCTTATCCACTTCCAATCACTCACTCCCTATTTATAGATGATACTTTTTTGTTTGGGCATGCAATCTTGGAGAGGCAAGGGTCATCATAAAGGTTTTATCAGACTATTCCTTGTATTCAGGTCAAGTCTTCAATAAGGAGAAATCTAAAATTTTCTTCCTAAATATAAACCCTTTGGTGAAGTCTCAGGTGTTAAAGTTCTAGGGTTTTCAATTTGGTATGCTTCCTTGCAAATACTTGGGTATTCCTTTCTTCTCAAGTAAATAAAAGCATAAATTTTGGGATAAGATTATTGCTTCTTCTTCAAACATAATTTTGTTATGGAGGTCAAAATGGCTCTCATTTATTGGTAAGCTAGTCATGCTAAAGGTGGTTATGCACTCTTTGCCTACCTATTTGATGTTTGTTTTGGAGTTACCAAAGGGTAAGGGGGTTGATCTTCAAAAAGTGTTTAGGGATTTCTTATGGGTAGAAAATATGACTGAAAAGAATAATTTTCCTCTAGTGGCATGGGAGAATATTTGTCAATCTAAGAAATGAGGTGGTGTTGGCTTAAGAGATTTATTTCTTTAAAACAAGGCATTAGGTGCTAAACTCATATGGAATATTTATACAAAGCTAGATAAAAAAAATGGTGACAATTAATGAGACACAAATACTTGGATACTCTTGATAGGGATGTTAGGGTTAGAAAGGCAGATATCTAACAATTAAACGTAGATTTAATTGATAAACAGAGAAACTAAAACACACAGAATAAATCATAACACAGAGAATTTAACGTGGTTCACCCAATCCGGGCTACATCCACCAAACCGCAGCCATCCAATGATTTTATTATCCAGTGCAAAAACCTATTACAATCTTGCGAATAATCATGTTTTTCATCATATTGTAACCCCCATCCGAACCCCTTTTTAACAAGCTTAGAAGCTTCTAGATTAGGGTTCTACAAAATCGGTTTTTCCTTTTTTCGTTGATTCTTCCTTTCCGGTGACAATGCGAAAAAGTAGGAGGCAAATTTTTCTCGAGGGTTTCCACCCTCGAACCCCCACACGGGGCCCAGCCTAGCCCTGGACCCCAACAAGGATACATGCCGGGGTGTACAGTATAGCATGATTAGTCACCACATGCCAACAGGGGAAAGAATATTCACTTAGAAAACTCTTCCTTATGGGTCTAAAATTTTGGAATTTCCTCTCTTCTTGCAAATTTGTGCTTCTCCCTCATTGGGTCATTAATAATGGGGAAAAGGCTTTGTTCTAGAAGGATGCTTGGAATGGGCACAAACCCCTTAGGGTTCTTGGTAATTGGGAGCAAATTAAAGTTTCTTTAAAGGCAATCTGGGGGAACAAGGTAAAATATTATATGATGGTTGATTTAGGAAAATCTCCTCTAGTCGTGAAATAGAAATATTTTGATTTCCTTCCAGTCCCATCCCATTTGAAATAATCCATCAAGGAGGAACTACAAAAAATATAGGTCTTTTTATCAAATAAATAAGATGAAATAATATGGCTAAAAGAAAAATTAGGAAATTATAATGTGAAAGATGGTTATAACTCACTAATTTCTTCAGATCAAAAGGATTTATGGCTCTTTACCCTCTATTGGGGGGTAGATGTTTTACCTAAAGCTAGTGCTTTCATATGGATTGCCTTAAAAGATAAAATTCTAACCAGCATGAGATTAGATAGGTTGGGAATTGCTCCTATGTTCCCCTGTGTATTGTGTGGCAAGGCCTATGAAACTACAAAACACTTGCTTCTTGGGTGTAATTTTTCTTATTAGTGTTGGTCTTGGTTAAAAATATGTTGGGTTGGTCAACCCCAATCCAGGGGTCTCTCTTCAATCATTTTAAAATTTGACCTTCTCTTTTTAGTTATTCTAATTTTTCTTGCATTTGGGAGGTAAGTCCCTCTATTGTGATTTGGAAAATTTTGCTAGAGAGGAACAACAAAATTTTAGGAAAAAGGCTTCAGATATAAGTTAGGTAATTCAAAAAATTGAACTCTCCATTTTATAAGTCACTATGGAAAACATTTTCAAAAATATTAATGGTAAAAAAGTGTTCTCTTCATGGGATGCGTCAATCCTAAATAAGTGGTCTTTGCTAAACCCCCCAGTGAAGGGTTTTGTTCAATCAAGTTTGGGTCAGCTATAAATAGGAAGCTTGTCAAATGGATTCCTCCCCCAGTTGGTTTGATCAAATTGAATTTTGATGGTGCATCTAGGGGGAACCTTGGTAAATCAAGTGTTAGTATGGTCCTTAGGGATTGTGAAGGTAGAATTATTCGAGTGGCATGTGAAATGATAAAGGAAGGTTCAAACAATGTGGTTGAATTTAATGCATTATTGCTTGGGGTAGAATTTTCTTTAAAACTAAAACTCACTCACATCATCATTGAAGGTGATTCAATGGTGGTGATTAATGCTCTATCTAATCAAAGTTCTGAGTTGTGGCATTTGAATTACTAATCTATTCATATTCAAAAGATTCTCAAAAAATTTTCTTCTTATGAGGTCATGCATTGTTATAGGGAAGCTAATTTTGTTGCAATTTTTTTGGCAAACAGGGCTATTGATCTATCTCTTTCTTATATAGAGCTTTCACAAAAGGATATTGATTTGTTGTTGTATTAATAGTTTTTTTTGTTCTTCCACAAAATTTTGGAAATGAGGGATAGTGTTGGGCTATATCTACCTTCACATTTATGGAAGTTTATTGGTGTTCTAAAATTTGGCTCCATATACTTGTTCTTACAGCTCTACTATTTTGCTTCATGACAGTCTCTATGACATCATTTTTTGATTGATTTGTCTTCACTCTAAAGATGGTCTCCATGACGTCTATGTGAAGATGTTCTCAAGCCTATCTTAAAACTTGGATGTTGTTTCCTTTTTCTCCCTCTTCGTCCCATGTGTGATTTTTCCACATGTGAACGAGAGGGGTAGAATGGGGAACATATTGCATGGTTGTCCATTTGGTTCACTACAATTATTGGATTATGATTGTTTCTAAGGGCCTGATGTAATCTGGAATTATGAAGTGATGAGCTAGTTTTCCTCTCTTCCTCTTCATCATGTGTGAGATCTTGTCACATGCGGATAGTTAAGGCAAAATGAAGAATGTATTGCATGGCTCCTTGCTTGGTTTTCTACATTTAATGAATCATGTTTTCTTCTGATGGATTGATGTAATTTTGCATAGTAATTTGGTGTGTTGGAAGCTTTCTCTTGTGCCACATGGTTGGGAACTCATGTATTTTCTTGGAGCAAGTTCTTGTTACCACCACCTTCCAATCTTATGGTATAATATCAAAGCAAGTTTCTTAAATGCCTTTCACATCACATGTGTAGGCTTAATTTGGGTTTGTAGGGATGTTACTTCTTTGCATACTCTGTGCAAATTCTCATGCTAGCTAAGATTTGGCTATTGGACACACAAAATATTGAGAGGGGGGTGAATCAGTATTCCACTAAACCAATTGATTACTAACCAACCAATTATTACAATGTATCTTGCTACAACAGTAAGTAACAACATAGAAATGAACATAACATCACACGACACATAGACACCAGAATTTTTACTTGGAAAACCCAAAGTGGGAAAAACCACGATGAGGATTAACTCACAATACATTATAACCAGTTATAAGATATTACATGGCACACTGCCAGGACTCACTGTCCTTGAGAGACTCATAGTCAGAGTACAAAAGATATGGCTTACCGCCAGAGTACAAAAATATATGGCTCACTACTAGAAGTGTGAACTAAAAGAAATGCACCTTCAGAGTGTTGAGTACAATTCAAATTAAGCTCAAGAAAAAGTTCTGCACCAGATTGCAGAAACAACTATCAACAACTATCACCCATTTCACAACATCATCCTGTCACATGCATTCACCCTATCACACCTTCTTTTATCTCTATATGTCACAATTACACATATATCCATCTATCAATTATATATATATATATACAATTCAAATATTCCATTATACACATAGTTCATACATCAATTAGGTCAGCCTAATTGGATGTAAGCATACATAATTGAAAATATCTTGTCAACCACAATGCAAAACTTCTTTGGAACTCAAAATTAAAAGTGCAAGACATAATTTAGGTCAACTCGAACCTAAAAGATAATCCTTCATGAAATGTGCACCTTAAGTTGGCCAAAAGAGAAACACAACAAAACTATAAGCCGAACTTCTAAAAATTAAATCTTTCAACCTGTTCAACTGAAATCGCTTATACCCCAAACAAAATTGCATCTAAGACACTTGAAAAAAATATCAAAATTGTATAAGTTGGCATACACTTCAAAGAGATTCCAGACCAGATTACCAGATTGAAGTAGCATAGACATAGTTTACTAGATGAACAGATATTCAGACATAAAACAATGTTGGCATCAATGACAACAAAGATAACAGACCAGAGGTCTCCTTCTTCATTCTTCCAAAAATATTCCCCTTTTTCATTGCTGGCAACATGTGCCATAAGTAAAACTCAACTTCAAAACCAAAATTGTGCAACAACAAAAGATTTGTTCAATTCTTCATACAACTCCCCCTTTCAAAAGCATGAAACTAAAGTAAAAAACCAAAACATTTCTTACACTAAAATGTTGTACCTTCAACCTTCTCCTTACAACCTTCTCCTTCTCCCCCTTTGACATCAAGGACAAAGGGTAGGAAAATAAAAATAATCAAGAGCTGGTGGAACCTTGTAGTTCTTTGAGAATTGTTTCCCAAGTTGGCTTACCATCATCCCAAATCTTTTTAGCTCTGGTAAGAGACATATGTAGAGATTCCAGATCCACTAAGCATCCTTCTCCTTCCAGAGCGGAAGGAATAATGTTCATCTTCTCCAATCTTTCTGCATCTATCAAGGCACATGATATGGAGATGTGTTTGGACATTACCAGATCTCCAAGCTATCCAAAGCGCCTTATTGCATCTTCTTTTTGCCTTTGCAGAATGAATAAATTTCTCTAAAGTTCTACAATTGAAGTCCATCCAATGTAATTTCTATCATTTATAGCTTTGTAAATTCTAGAGGCATATGTTAGTTGAGAGTCAATTAAGTCCATTAAGTCCTTGATACCTTGAGTGGCATCCGACCACTGCATGCAATAAGAAAATAGTAATTGGGCTTCCTCATCATATTCTTTCACTTCTTTCAAACTTTGCAACACATTGTTATGTACGGTAGCACATTTTTCTTGTAAAGTCAATAGTTTTTTTCTCTAGAAGACTTGTCTCCACCTCTTTCATGATCTGTACTTTGAGATTTAAAGCATATTCCTTAACGTAATCAACTGCACACTTTAGATTCTTAACCAGTGCTAAGGAATCATTTGTAGTAACACCAAGGGTTGTTTCCTATAAATCTCTAAAGGCTTCATTTATCAGCTCATTCCCTTTTTGATAAGCTTCAGCAGTCTCCTAAGTAACTAAGTCAAAAAAGGTGTTACAAATCTTTATCTTCTCATTTCGTGCAATCTTAGATAAATATACATAACCCGGATGTGATGGTAACTTGACTAGTTGAGGTGGCAACACTGGTTGTAGCCTTGGTTGCCTTGTCAATAATCCTTTGAGTGTGCTTCTAGATGATTCTCCAATTATCTTTGGTGGCTTAGCCGCTTTGGGATTCTCTTATTCATTTCCTTTAGGCTGGGTGGCTTCCTTTACTTATTCTTCCTTCTTTTCTTCTTCTTTCTCCTCTTCCTTTTCTACTTTTTCTTTTTCTTTTTCTGAGGATTTATCCTTGTTTTCTTTCTTCCTCTTGTCCTCATCATCCTGCTCACCACTGTCCTTTTTTTCCTTGTTCCCTTCACCTTCATCTTCACTCTTCTCACCATTGTTTCCAATGATTTCATGATGTTCTTCAAGTACATTACCGGTATCATCTTTGTGTTGTTCTTCAAATTGTTTTCTTGTAGTTTCCTTTGTATCATTCAGAGGGGAAGGATTCTTCAAAACCTCATGTATCTCACCAACACTTTTCAAGATTAGATGATATATTGCATTTGTTATAGTAGCATGCTCCTGTGCCTAAATTGTATAAGATGAAGAACTAGTTCTTGTCCCATAATGTTTTTTCAAACTTTTGATTATGTCTTGAGTTTCCTTTCTTACTCTTCCCATACTATCTAACTCCTTTGTCATAAGCATGTTAATTATTTGTTTAACTCTAAATAGAGTAGAACATTCTCTTAACAAGTTAGCAACCTCTTCTTGAGATAAAGAGGATACATAAGAAACTAAGGCCTCATTTTTCATCTTATCTTCATCATTTATAGCCTTTTGACTTCTTTGTACTAACACTTTCCAGACATTATTAGTTACTTTATTTTGGATTGACTCCATACACACATTACAAATAACAATGTACTGAATGAAAGCATTAATAATAGTTTCTTTTCCTTCATCATTTACTTCATCATATAGTTGGGCAGTCAGCATAATATCTTCAACATCTATCATATTATTTACCAAAGCACCTAGATTTAAAGATGGTCGGTCACTTATTGGAGGGGTTGGCATGCCCTTCATAGGATCAAATGTTCCTTCTTCATTCTTCTTTTCATGCACATGAAATTTGAAAGAATCTTCTTCCTCAATATCTTCATCCAGTGGAGAGATTAAATCTAGTTTTAGCTTCTTCATCACTGGTCGAGGTTCTCCTTCTTCTGTTCCTTTTCAATTGTTGCTCTTCTTGCAAACCAAGATCAATTTCTTCTTGAACAACATCACTAAATTTTTCTTCCAGCTTGCCTTTTCCTTCACTCTTCTTCTTCCAAGTGTAATAGATGGTGCAGCAAGGGGAATGTTCTTCCTCTTAGAAGCACGAGTATTGGGTCTGGTGGAGATAGGTACATCAACTGATGTCAGAGTAGTGTGTTCTTTCTTCTTTCCTTTCTCAGCTACAATAGCACTGGAAGTAGGTGCAGTAGTAGTGGATATCCTTTTAGATTTTCTAGGTCTAGAGGGTAGTTCAGCTGACTTGGACTTCCTCTCATCAAGGGATTCCTTCAATTGATCAATTTCATCCTTGGTAAATGGCCCTTTGAAGAATGCCTCAACATTCTTCTTTGTTGTTTTTGCTCTCTGGGATGCAGAAGTCTTTAGATACACTTCCTTAGCTTTTTCCTCATATGTTCCATGTCGAGGTAGAGAGGGGTCTCTTGGACTACTTAGCAATATCTCAATAAACCTCTCAACAAGTTGTTCATCTACCTCATATCCCAATGGTTCTATCCAGAGAGTTCTAGGTTCAACTGCTTCCATGATACATTCATTAGTCCTTACAAGAAAGGTTATGTCCTTTGCATACTTTTTCACCAGGCTTCTGGGAACCCTTTCTCTTTCATGCATTTCATTTTGGAAAATTGTGAAGAATGGAGTTAATGCATTATTTTGTGCCCTAAAGTTTCCAAGACTATGCAAGTGTTCAAAAATTTAATGAGCAATTGGCCTACTACAATCCCATATGATGTTTTTCTTTCCTGGTAACTCCCTCAAAAAGTAAAATAGTAGACAAACTACCAATGTCCCAAACTTAAAGGAATGTTTCTTTATCTTGATAAAGTTCATACTCTCTAGAAGCTTTTGTAGGAGCAACTCACACAGATCAAAGTCCCCTTCCATTCACCACCATTTTGTATGTAGTATGAATTGTTCTGGAAGACACATAATTCCCTCAATTGGTGAAATATATCTTCTATCCAATCATGATAGTAGCATACTTCACATCTGATTTTTCTATAGGCTTAGTAGTTAAATCTCTCCTGTCAAATGTGGCTCCAATTAGCTTCATAACTGCATCATTTTCCATAGCTTTCAATACTGGCAAGGGTCCAGTGGTGCAAAGACCAGTTACAACCTGTATTACGTCATTGTTGATTAACCTGGCTACATTTGTCCACATAAATTTATCATGCATCCTACTTAGTGCCATCCTAAAAAAATTAGAGTCCATTTCATTTGAAAAGTTAGGGAACCAATTCCAGACATCCAGCTTCTTCCGTACTAGGTTTTCATATTCAGGTTTTACAAAAAAATCATCTCCTGCCAATTCTTCCATCCATAAATCCCTAAGTTCTTGATGGTTGAATTCTTCCAGCTTACAATGAATGTATGTTTTGGTGTCTTTTGTAGGTAAAACATTAACAAGAATGTGAGAGAATGCACCCAAAGGATCCATTTCAAAGGCCTTCAAAGAATACCTTTAGAATTTGGGTTGGGGTCTCTCAGAAACTTCCACAATAGTAGGAGTAGCAATTTCTTTTCCTCAAATTACTTAGAGAGATGCTTCAATTTGAAATTCACAAAGCTTAGATAATAGTAAATACCTTCTTCAAGTTTTCTCGAAAACTAGGGTTTTGACGCCAACTTCTCTGAATCACTCTTCAAATTTCTTCAGCTTGCTTTGCTTCTTCCAATTTGCAAATTTGATTTTATTCAACTTAGTTTCTTACTTTATGACTTACAAATTTTTCCCTAAATTTGCATTAAATGCACTCCATTTTCAAAAAGTTGACAAACACTTTGTAGAATACATTGTAAACCCTAAGATGCTTCACAATTCATCAGATTTGCATATTTTCTATTGAAAACTTATTTAACATCTTTAGAACAACATTTTCCAACATATATCCTTGTGTCACTGCTTAACACTGCATATTCCAAGGGTTTGTTAGATTTTTCAGTCATTGCTCCCCCTAAAACCATTATTGGGTTTAGTTCTTAGAAGAGGTATCTACACTGGATGTAGATGCAGATGCATTTGATTCATTCTCATCCTCAAAATCTTCTTTTTTCATCCATATCTTCTCCATTTCCTTTTTAACTTCAACAAGATCAATCTTATTCACAATTTTGTTCTTTTGATCCGGTTTAACTTTCTTCTCATTTTTTCTTCTGGAGAATTTGGAAATGTGTCCTGGTTTATTGTAGGTATAACACACATGTTTCTGACCAAAATAATTTGGATTTATCCTTGATTTGCATTGATTAGCTTTATGTCCAAAAGCATAGCATGTATAGCAATAGCCTTGAAAATATTGAGTCATTCTACCAATATTGAATCTATTCATTATTGTATGATTTCTACACTCTATAGCTCTATTACCAAACTTGTTGCAAGCAAATCATTGTCCAGTAAAGAATCCAATATTCTAATTCATTCTATTTTGGTTCATTCTACTTCTACATTCAGTTGCCCTATGACCAAATTTATTGCATGAAAAACAAATACCATTGAAAGATAGGTACCTTTAAGCATTAGGTTGTCGAATAGGAATTCTTTTGGGGTTGCTTCTATGATTCTTGCTTTGTCTTTCATTGTCTTGAGTCTTCCTATGATCACTCTTTTTGTTGGGAACCTGATTTATCTTTGAACTTTTTCCTTCTTCAAGTCCTAGACCACCTTTATCCTTAGCTAGTTTCTGAAAAGCAATCAATTCATCAAGCTTTGTGGTGCTTGCCTTAAATTTATCCTCATGAGATTTTTCCTTTACTAAGTCAGATCTTAGTGTCACCACTTCTTGTTCAAGCTTTGTGCATTCATCAATTTTGCTTTGGATTTCAACTTTCTGACATTCTTCAATTCTTTTTTTTCTTCCACTTGTAGCTTTAGTCTAGTGATGTCTTCATTCGCCTTCTTCAACTGATCACTAACTTCTCTATGCCTTTCTTTGAATTTCTTGATTTGTTCTCTTAGTTTTTTGATGCATTCATTTGCTTTTTTCAAGTTTTTCTTCAAGGATTCTTTCCCATCTTCACTTTTGTCTAGATCTTTTAGAGCAGCATGAAGTTCCTTAGTTGCAGAGATCTCTTCCAAAGGAACACGATACTTTTTATCAGCCATGTGTTCAAGCTTCAAGATCTTCCTCAAGCTGTTAAGCTTCTTAAAAGGAACCAAGCTTTGATACCAATTGTTGAACACACAAAATACTGAGAGGGGGGTGAATCAATATTCTACTAAACCAACTGATTACTAACCATCCAATTATTACAATGTATCTTGCTGCAACAGTAAGTAAGAACATGGAAATGAACATAACATGACACGACACATAGACACCAAGATTTTTACATGGAAAACCCAAAGTGGGAAAAACCATGGTGAGGAATAACTCATAATATATTATAACCAGTTACATGATATTACATGGTACACTATCAGGACTCACTATCCTCGAGAGGCTCACAACCGAAGTACAAAAGATATGGCTTACCGCTAGAGTACATAAATATATGGCTCACTACTAGAAGTGTGAACTGAAAGAAATGCACTTTCAAAGTGTTGAATACAATTCAAATTAAGCTCAAGAAAAATTTCTACACGTGATTGCAGAAACAACTATCAACAACTATCACTCGCTTCACAACATCATGTTGTCACATACATTCGCACTATCACACCTTTTATCTCTATATGTTGCAATTACACATATATCCATCTATCAATTATATATATATACACACAATTCAAGGATATTCCATTATACACAGTTCATACATCAATTAAGTCAGCCTAATTGGATGTAAGCATACATAAATCAAAATATCTTGTTGACCACAAAGCGAAACTTCTTTGACACTCAAAATTAAAAGTGCAAGACACAATTTATGTCTGCTTGGACCTAAAAGATAATCCTTCATGAAATGTGCACCTTAAGTTGGCCAAAAGAGAAACACAACAAAACTGTAAGCCAAACTTCTAACAATTAAATCTTTCAACTTGTTCAACTGAAATCACTGATACCCTGAACACAATTGCATCTAAGACACTTGAAAAACATATCAAAATTATATGATCCAACATACACTTCAAAGAGATTCCAGACCAGATTACCGGATTAAAGTAGCACAAACATAGTTTACCGGATGAGCAGATATTCAAACATAAAACAATGTTGGCATCAATGACAACAAAGATAACAAACCAGAGGTCTCCTTCTTCATTCTTCCAACATTGGCATGCTTTATAACCTTGTCAGCTTGCTTATTGTTAGTCATCTTAATTTTAGTAAATGCTCTTGATTTGGTGTTTATCTGCTCTTTCAATTCCTTGCTTCTATGCCTCATGGATTCTCAGTTCAGGGTTTTCATTTATGGGCGTTATCATGAAGTCCCTTCTCAGTCTGTAAGCTTTGAAGGACTTTTAGAATTCAGTGTTTGCAAGTTGCAAATGTCATTATTCTCACTGTGGGTTGGGATTGGCTACATGCTCACCCCACGCCTCTCCCAAACGAAGTTGCTTCCATGTTCATTTCTAATATGATGGATGTCTTGTGGTGTGCAGAACTTGTTAAATTTCTTGCAGGTACCTATGTGCTTCCTCACATTTTCCCATTATCTAAGCTTGCGATGGCTTTAGAAGGATATGACCTTCACCGTGGTTGTGAGGTGGTGGGAGGAATCTTCAACTGTAATACCTTGCATTCAGTCTTCTTTGTTGTGGGCGATGGTTCACAACTTGGTGGTCGATAATCCAAGGGGTTTCTCTTCCTGCATTAAAAGTTCCAGACACAGAGTGTGTGGCTTCTTGTTGTGCAAAGCTCAAAATTTATTCAATGCAAATTAACTTTCTATATAAGCATGCCATGGAGGATCCTCATGCCATACCATATTTCCCTCTTGTTGATGTTGCTTCTTCATCTGAGAGTGACACTAATTAAGCTTGTTCTTTTGGCTCTTGGTGGTTCGTGGGTTTACTGTTAGCTTATTTGTTTCAGCATTATACTAGTTTGTTCACTTCACCTATATAAAAACTTGGCAATTTTTGGATTAGCATCTACATGTTTATTTGCTTGCTTCGTGTTTAACTTGTGCTAGCTTCTTTGCTTCAGTCATATATCTTCTATGCAAATTTTGGACAAGCATCTCCATGTCCATATGCTTGTTGCAATCATGTACCTAATTCCATATTTCCAATATAATTTTTCTTGGCTTGACCACTTTTGCTTAAAAAATAATAATCACTCAACATTTATGAAAGTCCAATCTCACTTTAATAATCACTTTATTTTTTTAATAAATAAATGTTTACAAGTGAAAAACAGTTGACTTAAATTAACTTTTAATATCCACTCAAAAGTCTAATCCCACTTTATATTAAGAGACGGAGTCAGATAAACAACTTATTTCAAAACCCATATTTAAAACAAATTGTGAATAGACTCTTTTCCAAAATAATAATCAATTAAAAGTGAAAAGCACTCTCAAATAATAAAAATAATAAATTCATCAATCAGGATGGTTAGAATTTGTCGTCTTGCGGAGACACGTAGCAAGAATTAATCCACGTTACCTTTAACTCTCCCACAACGAAAGAGGCAGCACACTTTTAAAACATTATCTTGACAAAAACTTAAATCAAAATATATTCTCTAATGTATATCACATCAGAATCCGTCTGGTATAGGAATTTTAGTTTTTTCTTTCTCTTAAAGAAATCGTGCGAAAATATTCGGTTCCATGAATCCGAATATTCCCTTCAAGAGTTCAAGCACAAGTCGAAAACTATAATCAATTTTTCCTTTATTATTTTATTGCCAATTATTGCTTTCATTTTAAGTTATTCCAAGTCAAACCACTTGTATGCTCTTAATGTGACCGTACGATGACGCTATGTATACGTCACATATTCGTTTTTAGGTTTATTGAAGTGCGTCATCCCATGTGTAGGGATTAAATGCCGTTATTGTCTTGTCTGAACGGCACGGTGATTCTTTTTGGTTTTATTGTGCCGTAACGGAGGTCCGTTCGGTCATTATTTTCTTACACGTCTTTTGTTTTTTTCTTATATTAAAAATATTAATATTTGAATGTGATTTATAAATAAATATTATTCAAGACAAGTATAAGTATATAAATAAATGTGTTTTTTAAAATTGTCATGTGAATTATATAAATTTTTGTTTCAAACAAGATAAGAATAAATAATAGTATATATACACATCTTATTCTATTAATATTCAATTCTTCTAAAATGTCAATTAGTAAGAGCAAGAGTTTGCACATGTAGCCAATACTATAGTATGAGTCATAGGTCTACGAAACACTTATAACCCAATTAATGTTACTTCCTAGTTGCACTTACACACACTCAAATACTACACTTGATCACTTTAGACATTTTTGCATATCTCCAAATATCCATTTCAATCTATCAAATCTATTTGTGAGATTTGACCACCATCAAAAAAATTATATTATTCAACATCCTTAAGGCAAGTCCTTAAAGGTGCTTATAACACTACCAAGTCCATATATTTAAAAAAATTAATATAAGTAGCAAAGAGTGCAAATTTGTAGAGGATGAACTTGTAGTCATATGAATGTTGATGCAATAAAAGGACACTATTATTATTGTACAAACGCTACCACATCAAAATGATATAATTTTGTATGGATCACATCCATATTTTATGAGGACAATCTAGTTTAGATTTCATTGTTGTAATTCTCACATGTTAAATTTTTAAGTAATTCTAAATTATGATTAAAAAATATGATCAAACTAGTGAATAATTCACTCTATCAAACATAAAAAATAATTACAAGAGAAACTAACATACAAAAGATAATATAATTACATGCAATAATATCTTGATGACAAAGAAAAATAAACTTAAAATGTAAAAAATGAATCATACTATTAAAACTAACTCTTAATCTAAGACAAGCTAAAGAAAAACCAAAAAATCAAACAACATCAACCTTTAAAAATTACTTAAAATTTCTTTATACCCTATCTTCTCACTTCTTTTCTACAAGTAACTCTTCTCCCTCTTTAGTTTAGAATGTAAAATCCTCATAATGTTTATTCTGTTGTGCATTCTAGGGTGAAAGAACCTCAAAAATAAGAAAAGGAAATTATTTTTACTTTTGTGAACCTATCCTTTACAATAGTTTTAAGGTGTATTTTTTCAAAAGTTTAAATAATGGAATTTTTTTTTGAGAGTTGATATTTTTTAACATAATTTTTGTTTTTCTTATTTGTTGTAATTTTATATAGGATATTTTTAGTATTTGTTATTAGGAAATACTATTGTAATCAATAATATTTAATTAGTTATTAATAAATATGTTTTACAACAAATTAGAAGCATTGTTTTTCCCTATCAAGAAATATTTATTTTTTTAATGTAGAGATGCAAGATTTATAATTTTAAAATTTTTAGAAACTATTCATTATGATTGACTAAAAACTTCAGGTGTTAAGGACTCATAAGAATGATAATTTTTAAAGCTTTTTTGGGAGCATTTTTGTGGATATTATTAACAGTTGTTTGTATTTTTCGCAAGAGTTTCATAAATAAAGTGATTTTTCTATATAGATACATAATTTTATATTTATGTGTAATTTTTGATTTTTGATTTATCAAAATATAGTAAATATTATATTATTTAATAATTTTATATTAATATATATTGTAAAATTTTGATGTTTTTATATTTAAAAATAAATGTCTATTTTAAATAGTTTTTTAATTTTTTAATTTTTAGTTATAATATGGTGCTTCTCTTAAGTAATATTTTGATGTTTTAATGGTGAAAATTATTTTAAATTTGTTTTGGTTAGTAAGAGATACAATATTTATAATTTACATTAATGAATAAAAATATATGTTACTCATATATATCCAAAATTGTAATCAAATATTGCGATGACCTTCCCAAAACTTGTTATAACTTAAAATATTGTCAAATAATTTTAAAGCAATTTTCCGTAATCATCTATAATTGTCTATAAAAACATGAAGCATTAATTATTGAAAAGGAGTGGAGGATTTTATTGAAACAAGGGGAATAACCATATTTTTAAAGTACCCAAGAAGACATTTGAGTTTTATTTGTTGCATATTTTTATTTAATTCTCCTTCATACATCCAAGGCTAGTAATCATGTATGTAGCTTGATTCCAAAACACCATACCATGCTTAGTCATAAAATATTGAACATCAAAATGACATATATTTTTATTACCACCTTCCCATAATAAGCATCTCAATGTGAATATCTCCATTTGGCCATCACCTATAATCTTTTCTTCAACTATGGGGATTTTCTCCAAGGAGTGATCTATGAATTGCAAATATTAATCCTTCACTACATGGTTAGAATACCATATAACTTCCTTTCAATAAAAATGTAAGAGATGGAGAACTCAATAGTGATATTAAAGCCTCTATCCATTTTGACCCTCAATATATCACCTGGATCCCATATGCAAAACATTCTTAAATTTGAAACAAAGAATCTACATGTCCTATATTACACATTGTATCCCTTACTTTATCACCCTTTTTTAGAATTCTTTCCACGATGACAAGAATTGTATAGTGATAGAAGAAAACATCAAAATTGCAGTATGATCATCTTTTTCGTACCTTAAGTTGCCAACAAGGAGTTCACCCTCCTTTTTTTAAATAAGAATTGTTTAGATACCATCAACACTTTTATCCTTGCAACTAAAAGTATCTTCTTCAAATGCATATCCATCCACCATGTTACTTTTAAAATCAATCATTGGTTTATCCTTTGAATGTTTGGAGGATAATGCATGTTCCTCAATATTGAACTCTTCACACATACAACAAATAAAGCCCTTTCTTCCTTGACTTCATCAATATTTTGTTGACACATGCAATCATTAGAAGTTAATAAAACATCTTCAATTACCAAAGAATTTTTACCTTTAATTTACATGTTTTTTTCTAAAACACTAGGATCCCACAACATCATCCATGAGACATTTTGAAGTTGAGAGAAATGATTTCCCTTCCACTTTGTACCCTTCATATTTTCACCATTGTTAGAATGCTTCTCATGTTGATAAAACCTACGTAATGATATAGAACCAAATTGATACAATAACTCTTCTTTATTGTCATCCTCTTTATTACTTGAATTGTAATTAAAGAAATAAGTGATGCTTTTACCTTCTATTGTTGATTTGGACATCCTTGAAATATTTGTAGTAACAAATTGTCATTCTCAAAATGAAATTTATTAATAGAAAAAGATTCATCTAAATCATCCTTCATGAAATAATGCTCATCAATATGGATTTCTTGTAGACCATCCTCACATGGAATTGTATCCTTTTTTTCAATGCTTAAAATCTCAATAGATTTTTCTTGGACACCATTAGAAATCATTGGAGCATTTCCTTACATTTTCAAATTTTTATCTTCAATATGCAAAGATAATTTCTCATTGATTTCATTGTAAGAAACATTTATTTCCCAGGGAGGACAGGATATTCTAGACAAAGAACCACTCAAGGGAGTTCACTGTTAAGCTTGCTTACCATTTGATTATTAAGTTTGATGGTGATGAGCATTGTTGGAAGAAGGTATGGAATCATCATCTCATCCCTAAAATCAATTTCTTTTAGTGGAATTCCATTCATGGTAAAATTTTAACTATTTATAACCTTGCTAAGAGGGCCTTTCAATTCCCTAATTGGTCTACTCTTTGCAGAGGGGAAGAAGAAACTATCTCTCATCTTTTTATCCACTGCCAGTTTGCTTCCCAGGTCTGGCAGAATGTTTTACAAAGGTTGAACATCTCTTGGGTCTTTGGTAGAGATATCCACCAATTTGTCTTAGGTCTTTGGATGGTTTGTTGATAATCCTTAATAAGCTCCTCCTGGATAACATTTCGACCTATAAATGGAAGACGCCTAGTAACCCCTCGACTACTTGGGATAGAAGCATAGCCACTATTTGGAAACTGCCTAGTGAGTTATAAAGATTTGATAATTCCAAAATGATTATTAGGAAGAATACTAAATGGAGAACCCCTAAGCCGCCCTGGGTTAACCTAAATTTTGATGGGGTGGCTAGGGGAGGTATGGTAGCTGGAGGTGGTATTGTTAGGGATCATATGGGTTGCTTGGTGGCTACCTATGTTGGGAATCTGAAAGATAACACTAGCAATGAGGCTGAAGGTATGGCTCTTTTGTGGGGTCTTTGAATTGCGCTGTCACTTAGTGTCAAGACCATGGAAATTGAAGGTGAATCGATGCTAATTGTGGAAGCCACTAAAGGAAAGATGATTGTGGGGTGGTCTTTAAAAGGTATTATTCAGGATATTTGCTCCCTCCTAAATGGACTCCAGGACTTTACTATCCAACATGTCTATAGGGAGGGGAATGCGACTGCTGACAACTTGGCGGCAGTGGGTCTTGATATTGAAGGGCTACGGTGTTGGCAAAAAGTTGATTTTTGCCCCCACAACTCTGGCTTTTTTAAGGGAAGATCTCAGCAATATAAATGATGAGCCCTAGAAGGTGTTTGCTTATTTTAGCCCGGCTCCTACTAACTTTGGTTAGTAATTTTGGCGGGAGCATGGTTTTGAATAATTGGTCGTTGTGTGAGGTGATAAAATATCATGCGATTGTCCTTTGTCATGTATTGCCTCTTTTGGGCTGGCGACAAAGCGAGTCTGTCTACCCCTAGTGGCCGATGGAGTCATCATTTTTTGAACCCCGTAAATTTTTGTGTTGAGCCTCATAATTTAGCGGATTTTGTTAGATTTTTTTAGTTGGCTAAGTTTTACACCGATATTATGCCCTTACGTGCCTTGGATGATTCACACAAGGGAGCTGCTACCTTTGCATGGGATGTGAGTTGTGACATTTATTGCCTTCTTTTTTTACTTTTCATGTCACTTCTCACCGGCCTTTTCCCTATGGACGTTTCTAGAATTGGTTGCCATCTCTTGTACCCTGGTTATCTTTTTACTATTAAGGTGGTCTGCGACTTTTGTGGGGGCTTTATGGGTGGGGACAGAGTACACGTGGAGTGAGAAAAGTGTGACAAGTGGAAGGCGGATACCACTATTTGGTACATTTGCAAAGAGGGCAACATTGCCTAGTATATGGAGGCCATGACTGGGCACAATGAGGGCCTGTCAAATAAGTTTGTCACCTCTTGGAATGATGGTAGGGTTACCATCAGTGACATTTCTTTTGAAGTATTTGAGGAGGTTATATCAAGAGCCACAGGGCTTCCGAATAGTGGAAAAACCTAGAAGAAAACCATGAAAATGCCAGACCAGATTAGTCTTAACCAGTTCTTCTGGGGTGAGGAGAAGCCCCGTCAAACTGTGGGGTGGCTATGACCTAGAGGCGCTTCCAGAACCATGGGATAGAATTTGTATGGTGGTCATGAAGTACTTCACGTTGGAAGGAAGCTATGGGGTTTACTACTATTACCATTTTAATTTCCTTAACCACCTTAGGAATCACCAGTATATTTCCATTCCATTTTTCCTGTTTCATTCTCTGGATAACATTGTTTCAGAGTTTACTGAAGCCTCAATTTCTGGAAAGAATTACACTATCTTGCACCAAGGCCTTATGTCTAGGCTTTATCATTTTCACATGGCCCTTTTCCCTGCTCGATCTATCACTGTGCAAGAAGTCTCTTGTCTGCTCGCTCTTGATGAAACCCCAGTTTCCTCTGCTCCCCCTTTTGCCAGCTTTATGGATGTGTCGGGCCCAAGCAAGAAAAAATGCTTAAAAAATCTCGCTTTGAAAGCCCTTCCCCATGGCCTTTCCCCTGCAATGGGTTCGGGGGGTAAGGGTAAGGAGAAAAAATGTTTTGCTCCTACCCCGAGACCTAAGGCCAACGCTTCAAAGAAAACAAAATTTTGCCTCCACCAAATTGATTCTGACATCGAAATCACTGAAGAAGCAAATACCCCCCACAGATCTAACGGATTAGTCTATAAGTAGGACAAGGTGGGAAGTCTCAAAGATGCTTCAGACTCAAATAGTGGAAATGGGAGTGACAACAAAAGTCGGGAGGAAACGGTGGTGGGAGCGGAGGATCAGTCTGTCTCGGTGAGTAGGTGCTCCCACATGTTTGAAAGTTTGAAGAAGGGCCTTGCCAGTATTAATGTGAAGGAAAGTAAACCCCGAGCCTCTAATACGGCTGAGGGAAAGGCCCCCTTGAAAGAATATTACAATAAAAAGGAGTAGGCTTGGGACGAAGTTGACAAGCTAAAAGGGAGAATCGAGAGGTTGGAGAAAAAGGTTCAGGAAGTGTCACACTTTTCCCTGAAGGTCATGCACAACTCAACTACTAGTTTATATTTTCTACAGAAGGACAAGTTCGCAAACGATGGCGAGGAGGATGCAAGCTTTAAGGAACTGCTTAAGTTCCTCACGACGGATTGGGTGACTGCTATTAAGGACAAACTATGTATGGAAGAAAAGAATTAGGCTTTTGGGTCTTTAAGTTTTATGATAGTTTAACTATGACTGTTAATATGTATATGTTATTTTATGACTGGTTTGACCCTTGGGGGTCTATGGACTTGATTGTGCCATATCATGCCTGCATGATGGACTCTTTTAATTTTGTAGTTTTTAGTGTTGTTTTGGGGTTTTTGATATGACTTGTTGTGGGTGATGGCTTGGTTTACTCTGCTGTTAATGTGGTTGCTTTGGATGGCCTTGGTTGCCTTGTATTGATGGGACAACACCCTTGTTTTTGCTGCTTTTTATATAAAAAACAAACATTTAATTCATATGATAGCTCATTAGAGGACACTAAAATATTTAGTAAGGAATATTTACCTAGAACATCCAATGTGGGTTTATTTTCCTCTTTTGGAGTTGGTTGTGGCTTTGCTTCTAGTTTTTCTTCCCTGATCTTTTGTGGTTATACTGTATCCATAACCTTTTCTTTGCTCCAACATATATGACTTGGCTCCCAAGGTGCTTTGCACAAGAAGCAAATTTTTTGTCTTCTAAGATTATTTTTGCTATCCTCTTTTTCACTTTTCATAGGATAGCTCTTTTCTTTTCCATAGAAGAGGTACCAAAAAAAGATTTATTTTTAGGCACTAATTGTTCAAATGCTATAACTCTTTCGATGCCTTCTTAGAGGCTTTGATTTTAATTTTTCTTCTTTCTTCTTTCTTCTATTCAACCAATTCTTTGTTGCATATTTGAAGATTCTTGCGAGTTTGTTCCTACTTAAAAATTACTTGTGGATGGTTTTGTAGACACCTAAAATGAATAACACATTCTATCTTATCACCTCATCATTTCTTATCAATTCCACTGTTAATATTAATTAAATAATTTTTTTATTTTTTATTTTTATACTACAGGGGTGTCCTTGTGACCCAGCCCAACAACCCATAATATAATTAAGCTAACACACCATTCACACAATTCCTCCCATCCATATTAATTAATTTTTTTTAATTATTTAATTAATTTATACATTTCTTCCATCCACATTAATTAAATAATTAATTCATCAAATTTTCCTCTCCACATTAATTAAATAATTTTTAATTATTTAATTAATTCATCAATTTTTACTCTCCACATTAATTAAATAATTTTTAATTATTTAATTAATTCATCAATTTCTTCCTCTCCACATTAATTAAATAATTTTTAATTATTTAATTAATTCATCAATTTCTTCCTCTCCACATTAATTAAATAATTTTTAATTATTTAATTAATTCATCAATTTCTTCCTCTTCACATAAATTAATTGCTTTTTCTATTTTAATTCCTCTAAATAAATAAAATTAACATTTTATTTATTTTCTACTCTTTCCACCATGCACATGAATTAAATAAATTTAATATTATTAGATCCATCAATTAAGTGAGTTAACTAAAAAAGCACATCAATTCACTTAGACTCACTCTCACTCTCACTCATTCATACAATTAGTTCACTCATCCATGCAATCAGTTAACTCACCAATCAAACCCTTCACAAGGACAAATGTCACTTTCACATTTCTTCATGTCCTCACAATCAATCGCATACATTGATTCTTCTGATCATCCTCCACCTTTGATCGATGTCAGGTGAAATCTATAGATCAACCATCTTCCAAACTATCATCTATCCATATTTTTTGAAAAAATCATACTATCATCACATCCATTTGCTATCATAGGTTATGTAAGAAAGTAGAGCAATCCTCATATCATACTATTGAAGCATATCTAAAGTCAATGGAGCTAGGTGAGGCATTTTTGGAGATAATACTTTTTTGTTACTTCTTTTGATTTTGTTGTGCTCACACTCTATTAGAAGTGATTGTTGAATGTGAAATGGGCACTTTCATAGTTAATTGATCTTATTGTATAGTTTTCACATTTCATCACACATATTTTAGCATGCTCGATTGGACCCACATCCCTGAAATTAACAAATTTGTTTGAGAATTGTGTGTTTTAAGAAGTACATGTGCAAAACAACACTTTTGATTCATTCATTAGTGCATCAGATATGTTTATTGGCACATATGATCTATTATTTGATGCTTATGGTTAACTGTTTGGCACATCTGACCTGTTAAATGGTGCATTTGATCTATATCTCAATGTGTATGTTCTTTACTATGGAATATTTTTAAACTAGGAAATATTTGACTTGTTTTTTGTTTGGAGGATACTAGATTCTAGAATATTTGAGGATTACTAACTTGCATCTAACCCTTGTAGTAATTTTTTATTTGATTAATTATTTGTTTTGTAGGGTTTTATCTTTTGTTTGTAGGTCATTTGAATTCAACTACAAATTGGTGATTCTAACAGAGGGATTTGTGCATTTGATTGATAATTTAGTGAAGCTGATAGGTGTAATTGTGCATCTGAATTGTAATTTAATGCATATAATTATTATAATTATACTTTTGTTCTATATTATTGTGTATCTAATCCATATAATTGTGCTTCTAATTTTTGAGTTTTGAAATTAGTATTTAGCTAATCTTTGTGGTCTTGGAAACTAACACAATTAGTGCATCTTTTCTATTGTTGATTGAAGGATACAAATATCAAACTACTAACATCATTTGGTGTAGGACACTTTTCAAATATTTTTTCACTATAGTAGTTGCATATTTTATTTCTTAAGGCTTAATTAAACTCGTTTTCCCTACTTGTGTAGGCTAGTTGGTGTGCATGCTCTCTCCTTGTGCTTCATGTGATCTTGGAGATCAAAAAAGCCCTCTAGTTTACTTTTTTTTGTGCTAACCCAAGGTTGAGCTAAATTATGTATCATTTCCTCTTGCACTTCATGCAAGCTAGTGAATAAAAATCACTAGCATTAATCTTTTTCCTTTAGGATGCCTACTTGGGGATTTCATCGCCCTAAGAGACAACCTCAACCACATTTTTTGGGTAGTGTATATAAAGGGGGGAGAGAAAAAATTGTACCTCAAGAGTGAGTCATCATTGTGTCTAATTGAGCCCTGAGACCCTCAATCCATTGAGAATTTGAGGTGAATAAACTAGAAGAGACCCTTCTAAGCTCAAGAATTTGTAGACATGCCGTAAATTCACAAAATCCCTAGAAAACCTTGTACTTAGAAATTGTAAGACCTTTGTCCATCTTTCTAGTATGGTGTAAGTCTTAGTATCAAGCCTAAAGTTACTCAACATGTACAGGTCCTTGAGTAGAGATATAAACTATTTAGGGAAGGTGTTAAATCCTCCAAAGAAAGGGAAAGGTGAGTTTATTTTGTGCCACTAGATCCCTACCTATTGACTTCTTGAGGTATTTTGTGGTTGGGCATACACTAGGGAGACACACTTGAATTATTCTAAGGATATTTATGTGTTTGGCATGTATTCTTATGTAATACCATTAAAATCCATTCAACCTTCACACCTTGAAAATTCATTAGTCATCTTGTTTTTTGTTGATCTCTTTCCAAAAACAAGTTGTCCAAAACTATTCACTATAGAACTACACTTTTGACACACATAACTATTCTTTTGACTTGTAACTATGCTCATCTAATTGGAATAATTGCACCCTTGATCTATTGTCCTATGTATTTTCTTAATATAATTGTTCTAAAATTTTCCTATGCTTCTGAGTTATATACCTATGCTTCTAATCAATTATTTTCCACTTTTGATCTATCATCCTATGCCTCTGTCTAATATAACTATGCTTCTAAGACAGTTTCCTATGCTTTTAAGATATATACTACACTTTTGAAATATTTACATGTGCTTTGAAGATAATTTCCTTTATTATTTGATAGAATTACAGTTTTGTGTTATTGTATTGCACTTCTAAGTTATCATTATGTTCATTTGATTAGAACTTTAGTATTTTTTATTAATCCATAAGATTCTTAACCATTGCAAAATGAAAATTATAGACTTTTGTCTAGGCAGACCTAGAATTGATCTAAAACTTCCCAATTGAGTACATCACCTAGTCCATCATTAAAATTCTAATTCAAACCCCCATCTTGTTGGCATTGGTTGTCATTGATGTCAACACTTTGAAAGATTGTTGAACATATGTTTATGAGATTGTTGCACATGTGGTTGTCATTGATGTCAACACGTAGTTAGGGTTGTCATTGATGTTGTGCTATCAGTGGAGTTGTTGATGTTCTTGGTTAGATCCAGTCATGCCTTGTTTGGATGAGTTGTTGATGTTCATGGTTTGATGTCATCCCTTTGATGTTGTTGATGTTCATGGTTGGATGTCATGCCTTGTTTTGATGAAAAGTAAAGATGTATTGAGTATGGTTGCTGTTAGCAGAGAGGATATCATGATGACATATTAAGATGAGGATTAGAAGCATTAAGATGAAGATTAAAAGTAATGATGTTAGGGAGATGTTGATGATGGTCTCTAGTATGTTGTTTGCTCTCTCCTGTTGTTCTTGAGGAAGTACGTGTTGCTGCAAGGAAGTTCTGGCCTTTGCATGTTTATGAAAGTTCCTAAATCAAGAAGTTGCCTTGAAGATTGTTTGGGAGAATGCTCCACATTCCTCCACTGTTGAAGATTTAGTCTTGTGGTTTGGGTTTCAGTGTCTATGTTATGTGGATGTTGTACTGCTCCTATCTTTTTAGGTTTCTAGTGTTGTCGAGGAGGTTTCTGGTATTTGCAAATTATAAGACTAATTCTATCCCTAACCTTAATTCTAATCCTAACCAAAACCTGAACCCCAACACTAATTCTAACCCTAACACTAATTCTAACCCTAAACACAACCCTAACCTTAACCCTAATTCCAACCCTAACTCTAAATTTAAGCTTATTAGACATATACTTAAGATTAGAGTTAGAGTTAGATCATAAAACTCTGCAAAATAGAGCATACCTTATCCCTAATTCTAACTCTAATTCTAATTATAACCCAATTTTAAACTCTAATCTTAATTCTAACAATAAATCTAGCTATATTTCCAATCCTAAACCTAACCCTATTCCTCATATCTATGTTCTATTCTTAATCACAACCCTAACCTTAACCCTCACTATAATTCTAACCCTAAATTTTACTTATCTAAATGTACACGAATTACTTATCTTAAAATTATGTTGGATACCAAAATGCTATCTTACATGTTACAATTATAAATGCTAATAGCATATATATATATATAAAATACACCTTGAAAAAATATCTCTCCAAATATTGTATGTAGATTTTTAATATATACTAGCATATATATCTTTTATAAATCTATATAAAATACACCTTGAAAAAATATATCTCTAAATATTTTATATAGATTTTTCATACTCTTCAAAATATATATATATATATATATATATTATTTACTTTAACACTCTTTACTCAGTCAAAAGAATAAAACACATAAAAGTTCTCGAATATTATCATTGTCGTCTGACCACAATTTTTTTTCCTAAAATTACAGTGACATACCATACTATACAGCAGAAGATCCAAGATGCAGAAAGAAAAAGAAACTTAGGTTTTTTGCATTTTCTGGGGTTCACGTCTCTTCGCTTGCTATCTTTGGGTCCCATAGGCTGCTTGGCCTCGTGGACGTGATTAAAAACATTCATTCATTCATACCTAGTTTGAAACGATCGAAGGGGAAGACCCCAATTTATACCGTCACCGATTGGGACGGGATTAAAAACTGTAAAATTCAACCCTGAAAAATCTACCTAATACGTATAAAAGCAAAGAAGAATTACCTTTTTCGATAACGAATTCTATTCCATCGAAAATTTACTTTCCAGATTGGGCGGACCCACCCAGGTATCGGTTATTGTCTTTTTTAATCTGACCCCGCTAAACAAATAAATTAAAAAAACACGGAAAAAACGTTGACAGGTCGCGGGATCGATTCCTGCGGGCCATGCAAATGAGTGGTGATGCCAACACGTCTAGTGGGGAATGACTCCGAAATTTGTCTCCTCCATGAATATGAAATGCTATGTTGGTCCTATCCGCCAATCTCTGATTATGTTGTCCGGGCCCGTTTTAAAGTGCTGAGTAAGAGCAGTGTTTAGAAACCGGATTTCTTCTTTTATATATTTTGCATGATGCAAGGATATGTTGTTGTCTTCTGGAAGTGTTCTCCTCTGATGAGCTCTCAGCCTGTGACTTTTTATTGTAAAACCATCTTGTAGTTTATTGTATATCCTTTATTGATATATATGTAACTTTCCCATAAGAACGAAAATTGCATCAATGGAGATTGAAACTTGTGGGAGCAGCAGCAGCAAAGGGCGTATGTGGTCTCTTGATCAGAAAATCGACCAGCCCATTAACGATGTGGAGGCCAGACATGTCAGAGCTATGGATAACAAGACGGTCAGTAAGTTTGTTAAAAAGAATAAAATCTGCTTACAGTTTTTAGTCGTTTGAATTTACTCGAGGGATTTCAATTCAGTTGAACTGACCGATAGTGATGTTGCTTGGGGAAAGGCGAGGGGGAGGATGTTTTCTACTTAGGATTCCGGAGGTTATTATGAGGATAACACTCTAAATTATTAGAATCTAGATATTTTATATGTTTAAGCAATTTTAGAATATGATTCAGAAATGATAAATTGGATTCAAAGAGTGATGAATAAGAAAGACAATAGAATTAAAACATAAAATTTTAATATTTATCAATCTGTGTTTATTGTACATGGCATACTGTTCAGGGGGATGCATAGTTCTACTATACTTGCGTCTTCTGATATCTGATGCTAACTATAGATCTATATATGTATACATAGTCATACGGTGATGCAGAAGGTAGATGACTGTGATAGAAGATGACATAGATGTTCTTCTATGTGGGACTCTTTTCCTTGTTGAACTGCGATACGATTTGACAGTAATATCTGGACTATAGAGAGGTCATACAAGGGTTCCAACCTTATAGACTTGAAGGCAGTAGCACCATCGTTAGCATTTGGCGGTATCGCATATTATGAGTTGATCTTAGCTGTTTGGGCTGCAGGTATGGGGTCCCGACTAAGCTATTGATAAAGACTCTGCTAGGTGTTGGTGTGTGCTTGGATCATGCCATGTTTGATTTTCCCAAAATGGTCCATGACTTTGCCATTGGATATGTGCGGTATATGGTGAAGATGGATTGATGATCTTAGATGTATAACAAAACTATGGAGGTGATTATGCAAATTACAGACCATATGAATTGACGCCATTGCAGCCCACAGAAAGGGCTTGGCAGTATTGTTAGAGTTGTATTTAGAGAATCCACTTAGATCAGTTTCCACACAAAAACTGTGTAAATAGATTGGAAGAAACCTCTTTACAAGTTTACAATAATCAATTGACCATGGAAGTTTGAAGTCTTTTGATGGGTGATGTTGTAATGTGGAATTTTGAACAACTGACCTAAATTCGGACCTTAAATCTATGACCTCCGAAATTGAGAATTGTTACCAGTAAAAGATCTAACCGACAGTTATTAATTTATGCTGTAGAGTTTAGTCTAATCTTTTCATTTTAACCACAAGTTCTAAATCCATGGAGGCATTAGTGTTGCAGGTGGATTGGAAAGATTCTGTTTACTTGCTAACTTATTCATGAGGTTGAAGCCTTGGGGTGCAAAATTTGATATCTCTCTCTCTCTATTATATATATGAAGGAAGAGAAATCTTCTTGTGGAATTTCACAAGGGATTCTCATTCCTCAAATTGGCAGTTGAGTGTGGCTTTGACCTAAAAGTTAAACATGACTTTTACCATTTTTATTTTCTGGAATTGAGTATTATATTATGATAGGCAATTGTAGTTCGAAGATTGGGCTTGTTAAACTACCATTCCCACTTACACATTGGAACTAGAGTGCTCTATCACTCTATACCAGCGGGTCCTGCAGGAGCCAGTAAGGCCAACATGGACATGGACTCACCTGAGGGCAGATAACTGGGTCTGAACCTGTGTCTCCCGCGTCAAGCACCCCAATCACACTACCCAGCCTCAGTGGATGACCTCTACCTAATCTTTTGTAGGACTCAATGCCTATGCCACGACTATCGAGAGGACTAAGCTGCAATGCACTTGCTGGATTTGGCCATATACAGCTCTGTATATGTGAATTTGGGCATAAATACTTCTGTATATGTAAGTCAGATCAGGAGCTGCATATGGTTACATTCTGTCGCATCCTGTGAAGTGTGCCCTATACTGATGGGTGTTTACGCATGCTTGAAAACAGGGGCCTAAATGTGTTTATGTGGAAGCAGTCTCAGTATCTGAAAATCATAATGGCCTAGCTTGATTGAGTAGCTTGGCTGAGTCACTGATAGGACAACTCACTGAATTTTTTTTGTCTCTATTTATGTGAGATAAGGTCCAATAACTATGGTGCCAGGTAGACACGTTTAAGAGGGAGCCTCAATGCATCTATCATTTTACATCCATATTCCTTTTTTTCTTCCTTTTGAAAGGCGGGACAGAAAGGGAGTGGTTGGTTGGAGAAGGGATAGCAACTATACATGAACCATGAGACTGATACGATCTCCAATAAATAAGGGAACTTGATTTCTTGCTGCAATTTACTGGTGCAAAATCGAATTCCCAATTTCCATTTGGCCATGAAAATCAGTTGATGGTCGGTCCAATAAGATGTCCATTGCATAGCAAATTTGGAGTTATTTCCTAATTCAAATTTGTTACTTAAACTTGTAAAACATTAAGTTGGGAATTTTACATATAAGTTCTACTTCTCGACCATGATAGAATCGATTAATCATTATTCATTAATCATTTGAATTTTTGTTGCTGCTAGCCTAAATTTCTAAACCTATGGGGATATTTAAGATCCAGGAGTGATAATCGAAGTCTATCAAGTTGGAACTTAGGATGCCTATTCACCAGTGAAAGACATTTGACTGGTTGTTGCAAAAGAATATCTCTTACATATGTGCAGAGAAAGTGGCCACCTGAGAACTGTTATTTGTGAAATACCAAGCTGGGGATTCTAGGTCATGGCATAATCTTTTAATCATTAATCATTTTGATGTTTACAACCATCACTTATAATTACCAAATACATGGAGATATTTATGGGGTATGTGTAAACTTGCACATGAAAGAATCTAATGTCTATGGGTAGCCAGATGTGGTTTAGAACCGAGACCTCAACATCATAATAAATTTACATCCATTTTATCTGTTTTAAGGGAGCAGTAACCTGAGTGGTGTAGAAACGAAACTATGAAAGAGATGTAATCTTGAACGAATTCAGACCCTGATTGCCCACTGCATCCCAAAGGTAAGAAAATAAAGTCAGCCAATCTTCATTCAGACATGAAAACGGCTTTACAGATTGATGCAACAGGATGCAATTGCAAAATAAGTTTGGATTTAGTTGTTATTGTCTAAGGTGCATTATAGGTTGCAGCATAATTACTATTTTTTAAAGTGCTACTGTTGTCATTACTTTCTGTTTCTTCCTTGTGGACTGTAGTATGGGTATCCAACTGCACCACGACATGTCCTCTGGAATTTTTTTGGCAATTTGATCCTGCATAAGAATCTACTTGGTGATCTGATATTTTCCCCTTTTCTGACATTCTTGGTTTCTATAGAATCAGCATAAGGGTCACTTTCAATGACAAAAAAAACAATTAGTATTGAGATGTGGCTGCTTGACATTGACCTGTATCTAGTACTATTTACTCTCTCAAGACATAATTAGAATGGAGGTTCTTAAAGTTGCTAGAGTTTATTATAAACTTCTTTAAAAAGAACAGATAGAAAAACTTTAGTTTGAATTAAACAAGATGCTTGAAGTGAAACAGGGGAAATTGGTAGAAAGAGGCAATTTTTCTGATTTTGATTTATTTGCAGCTTCACACTGCATTTTGCATTTGTAATGAGTGCAATGTGGCCAATGAAATATGGGTCTCTCTCAGAAAGATAATTAGAATATGGGCTACCTAATTTCCTAACAGAATTTAGTGCGAGGGTACAAATCAACCAAAATACTTCCTTTACTTGTGTCAAGTGGTCATTTTCGAAAGCATCCCTCAGTGCAAAGTGGCCCTATATCTTGCAACCTTACAATGTTTGGTCACTTTATTTCATAGAATGTGGAAAAATCATTTACAGTAAAATCAGTCGTTGCCTCGCCCTCCTCCCTTTTGTGTTCTTGGTTCTCGCTGGCCTGGTCTGCTAATGAGCCTTCATTTCTCTTCTCTTGCTTTCTACTTCTTGATGATGGATCATGGAGTTTGATTTGAAATGTTGAGGAAAAAAATCACATAGTCTAAACCAAAAACAATAAGTATAATATAAGGCTGTGGAAATTATATGTTTGCAATCCTTTGTGTTGCTTGTCTTTGAGTCTTTGCATTAGAAGTTATCCTTATTTGGCAAACAACTTAGTTGGGGTGAACTGGACATTGATTCATGGGATGGGGAGTAACTCACTATACAATGGGATGGGTGCCTCGACTTGTTATCACTCAACTACGACCGTTAATCAATGCATGAGAATGAATGGACGAGCAATCAATCCCACCTGATGAATGGCAGTACGAGAAGGAATGACTGAAATGTAGGGTTTGGTTGTTAGAGAAGGGATGGTGCAAAAGAGAAGGGATGGTTGGGAATGAATGGGTTAAGGGTCGGGAATGAACGACCTCGAAAACAATCGACTGGAAGGGTTTGGTCCAATGATGGAAGGAATTGGGGTAAGGTCGAGGCAAGGAATCCCTTCCCCTTCTTTGTGGCCCCTCTGTCAATGTAAGGAATTGTGGTTCGAGGTGGGCCCTCTCCCATTGGCATTACATCTCCTGGGTGTTAGCCCTACTATAATGGGTATGTAATTGAAGAAGGAATGAGGGATTAGTCGAACCAAGCTCTCATGTTTGAATGAAGGGTTGGTCCAGTTCCAATGAATGAAGGCGACATGGGATTCATGGTTCGGGTTGGGTGAGAAGGAAAGAAGATGTGTCGCTATAAGGCTCCTTTGTCAATGTCAGGGCCCATTTTCTCCAATTCCATGTGAGGACAAGGCGAGCTAGCACATGGAGCAAGCTTGGGTAGGCTTGAGCACCAACATCAGTATTGAGGGTCAAGGTATCACCTGTAGGGACTCATAACCACCAACGATAGGGACTAAGTACCGGTTGAAATTTATCTCGATAACCATTTCATGGAATGGGAAGCATCTACCCACCAACTAAAACTCCCTCTCACTTGGTTCGAGGCTTAAGATCTCCTTGGTAGGATGAGTACAACCATCACGTAGTTTAAACTTAACAAATCAATGGCTCAATTCCTTCTATATCTTGCATGTAATGGATGGCCCGCCTCAACCAAGAATGACATAGAGGCTTCAGTAGAATATTCAGTCCCAAAACTAGTTGAGTAGAAGTTTCTTTTTCTTCCGATCCCAACTGAGGTGGTCCATGTCTGGGCCAACCCAACCCAACCTATTTTAGCATGAACCATTGGATTGAATCCGCTCACTATGAATCTATAATTGGAGGATCAAAAATTGGTTGTCGGTGGTGAAGGATTTTGCAACCCCTCCCTTGATCTTAGATCAGGATTCTGAATTAGGGGAGGTGTGGAAGGCGAGGTAGAGATCAAAGAGGTGTGTAGCTTTTCGATTTAACTTCACCTCTCCACATTTATATCCTCCCACCCACCCCCTAGGTGATAAGCTTCCCCACCCATCAATTCATTGGCCCCTACCTTTGCCTCTCCTAGTGGATCACAACTGGGTATGGAATTAGCTATGCTTCCAACCCTTAAGGAGCTGCTTGAATGCCTCAACAATTATTGATGGTAGATCCAGTCAACTCCATCAATTAGCACAGGCCCAACTCTCAATTTGGGCAAGGCCTTGAATGGTGGAATTGGAATTGGAACTATGGGTGGGGGGGGGGATTCTAGTGGTGGGTGGGAGGAGATATTGAAGTGCCATCAACTATAATCCCCACCTGGGTGGGAGGGAATCAGCCAGGTTCCTTGGGGGGTTATATTGTTGTTGATTGGAACTTTGTTCAATTTCTTCGGGTGGGGGGAATTCTAGTGCTTGACACTCAATCGAGTTCATTAATGCATCAAGCATGTTACGTATAGAATGAAAATTTCTATCCAACTTTCATTCGCATGGAGTCAACAACTTTTGAAACTAAACTTTCTGCAGGGCGATTTCTGGGTGGGGGGCAATAGTAGGGGTTCGACTTGCCTCAAAATCAATATTGAATTCTAAGGCCCTCGAAACCTCAACTAGACTTGATCGAGCTCTCTTGGCGCACGCTCTTTTTATTTATCTTTCACACCATCCACTCAGTATAGCATATCAAGAAAAACCATTTTGCATGCTCGTAAGGCACAAGATTGAAGGATATGATATTATAATGTATTTAGCATAGTTGCATGGAGACGTGTCTCCGATTGTACTCGATATGTGCCTTCGATTGTACTTGAGACGTGTTTCCCCATATTGGAAACTTGTCAAAGATGTCCCTGCTTGCAAGAGACGTCTTGCCAACGTTTCCTTGATTTTTCATTTAAAAAAAACAAAAAAACCCTACGTTTCAACAAGTTTCCATATGAAAAGGAAAAAAACAAATCAACATTTCTGAATTTCAATACGTAATATCAAATATGTAGTATGAACTCTTTGTCTCTTTGACATTTGTGTGTTTAAAATTTAAATTTAGTGTTAAATTTTACTAGTGTTCTTGTTTTGAAAGTTCAATGTCATGATATTTTCAGTTTTAATGTAGCAAATTTATAAATTATTAAATTATATTAAAAAAAGTGGTGTCTCCAAGTACCCCCATCTCCAATTTTTCAAAAATAGATGTACTAGTACTAGTACCGGTCTCCTAGAAACTATGGTATTTAGGTGGATGGAGATGTTGACATGTGGAACACATTTCATAAGTTAGTTATATTGGGTCATGTGGACAACTTGTAATTAATTATATTGGGTGATAAGTAGGCCTCCATTGGGATTGTGGCACCCTTCCATTATATTATTAGGTCTATATAAAGAAGGTGAATATCATTGTAAGGGTGTGTATCGAGTATGATATTGTATTTGGGATCTTTTGGAGATATAGTGTGGCATCTTCCATAAGGAGTGTTCTATAGTGCTACCCTACCTCAAGGGTTTATTCTTTTTCTGCATATATTAGATATTAGGGAATCCTGGCCCACAAAAATCTCTTGTATGGTATGTGATCTATCTTCTACACTATCTTATTGCCATTATTATGTGTGGATCTTGAACAATATTGTTTTTGGATTTGATTGTGTTGGAGATTTTGCATCAATGTTTCAGATCACACTCCGTGATTCATCATCAAGATAATAGAGAGCTAGAGGAAATATGGGTTTCTCTTTCAAATATAATTAGAACATGGGCTACCTAATTTCTTATCAGAATTTAGTGTGAGGGGTACAAATCAGCCAAAGTACTTCCTTTACTTGTGGCAAGTTGTCATCTTCAAAAAGCATCCCTTAGTGCAAAGTGGTCTTAAATCTTGCAACCTTACAATGCTTGGTACTCTTTCATTCATAGAGTTGGAAAATTCTCTACTTTCAATTTTTAAGAATCCTTTGCTTTGCTTATCTTTGAGTCTCAACATTAGAAGTCATCCT